>JADBJO010000218.1:480000-485000 GCA_016801955.1 Conus betulinus | reverse complement strand
GAGTAGGGAAAGGGAGGAAAGGGGGTCAGGGCAGGATTTAAATGGTCAGAAGTTACATTCAACACTTCATCGACTCGCGTGATGAGTCCGCTGAATGTTTTCCATTTCTTAGGCAAATTCAGAATAGCTTCGCTAATACTGGGGATGAATTCCTTGAGTTCCTAAACGTGTTTCAACTCCAGTACCAAATGTGTGGGTATCCTAAGTTATTTGCTGAAGTAGGAAGAGTAGTTCGCACATGAAAGGAGTATGGACAGTTTGGTATCAAACTGGCAGCCTTGGACGAGGTATTCATCGCAACTCCACCGACGGCTATTCACGGGGTTCTCCAGTGGAGATTAGAGCGTGGGCGAGACAGACGGAGGATCCGAGCAGGACCATGGAGACTGAGCGTCAGCCGCCAGCCTACACCCGACTCTCGGACCCTTCACGCTTACTGAGCCTCCCAGGTGACCACCCTCGGGACTGCTGCAACCTGTTAGATGGTTTGCACTCTGTGGGACGTGGGTCGAAGTAAATACTTGAACCGTTAGGTCGTGGCTTGTGAGGCCTGCGCCACTGGCACAAAGGATGGTGTGGGGGAATCAAACATGGAGCAGAATGAGGGTTGTGCCTTAAACACACAGTATCCAACTCTGTGTTGTGCGTACGTAAGGATACACTGGTGATTTCACTGGCTGAACCAAAATGACAAAATTGCAGTGGAGAAATCCGAGGACCTCGATTCGAGGTACTGCCAATGTCCCACAGCTGGATTCTGCCAAATCGGGAAGCTTGAGGGGCAGACAGTGTGGCGTCTTCGGGGAGGTCAACAGAACCGTTGGAATAGACCGGACCGTTCACTGAAGGTCAACAAGACTGATGAAATTGACCGGACCGTTCAGCCAAAGACACAATTGGCAAGCTGCATTTTTTTTTTCACATGTGCACAATTAGATGGAATGTTGGAATATTGTCTTTCACAGATAGTTGAGAATAATAGAGACAAAAGGAATGCAATCATCGGATTGCCTGTAGTCTGTTCACATTTTGTATGATACAAATGAATGTGTCGTGTAATTATGCTTGGAGGCTCAGAGTCAAGTTTTAGATAAAGTTTCTTTTTACACACACACACACACACACACACACACACACACACACACACACACACACATATATATATATATATATATATATATATATATATATATATATATATATATATGTATGTGTGTGTGTGTGTGTGTGTGTGTGTGTGTGTGTGTGTGTGTATCTGATCTCCCATCAACTTTGTGAGGGCCTGATGTAAGTGATGGAGTGTGTATGTCTATGCCTCAAAACAATTTGTTCAAGGAGAGTGTGAGTGTGTCTGCCCATACCCTCGTGCATTCCTGCACGATAATCACATTTTGATAAAGAGGGGGAACGTCGGGAGACCCATCACAACTTTGTAATCGAACCCGCCACCTTCAGACAAATAACCAAGAGGTGTAACCACTCGGCTATGGCACCTGGCTATATTGGCAACTATCCGTTGAAGAGAGCGAGCAGTGTCTTCTCATGTCTGTTCTAATTTACTGAACACGAAAGACCATGCACCCTATATAATGCCACTACCGCCGACAGTCATTCTCACGGCCGGGACCTTGAGTGAGTGTACCTAATCCTCTACGTGCGTATCAATATGAAGGACGTTCAGGCATTACGAGGTTTATAGGAGATGCTCCTCTCCCTTCCCTCTCTCCCACCCGTGCCTCGTCCGTTTATCCCCACCCCCACCAATCTCTCTTCAACGTCAAGGATTCGACCTAAAGGCTTTCAGGCTGAAGTCAAGCGCTCTACCAGTTACGTCACTCCGAAGTCGATGATCGTATTCATGAAAAGCCCTGAAGGAATAACGAGTAGAAAAGAGAAGAAAAAAAAGAAAACTATTGGCGACTTACAAGTAAAATTCATTCGCTAAAGGTGAATACGTGCAAACGATCACAAACCTTCTGCTTGTCCATACAGCACCGTCCCGTAGCTTTTTCTGTGACCGATCATCCACTTTACGGCATGTCGTAAACAATTGAACAAGTGTTTCCACTTTTCGGCACCCGCGGCCTTCCAAATGTGCAGAGTCTTTTCCGTCATAAAGTGGTTAATTTTCATTTCATGTTTCATAAATGTTAGGGATGGAAAGGAGAGGTTAGGTGTAATTTTCTTTTTTTTCTTTTTTTATTTTATTTTTTTATTTGTTTGTGTCCCTTTTCACACCATAATCATACTGTGCAATAAAATAACAAAATATTTTCTTCTAATTGTGTGGCGGGTATTTTGTATTGTTTGGCTAGTTCAAAAAAAAAAATCCTAACGACTTCAAAACTGCTGATACAGCTGGACAAGTTGTGAACCACAAATCCATAGGCTTGTAAGAAAAAAAATTCGTCTTTCAGGGCTACATCTAGTATAATGATCCAATATCAAATTTTCTTTCTCGTGCGTGCGTGCGCGCGCGCGTGCGTGTGTGTATGTGTATATGTATGTGTTTCTGAGTCTAGGAACCTTTCTGACCTTTTCTTACAACTAATCTTCTCTACGTCAAATATAGGCCTAAGACGACAGGTCGATTTCCTGGAAATGTATCGACTACGGCGTGCTCCCTTGACATTTACACACGTCGCTTGCTGCAACTGACTTGACCTTCACCTTTGTTGCCAGAAACAGCTGAGATGGAAAGAGTTTTGGAGGAGGAGTTGAGGGAGGAAGAGGGGAAGGGGGGAGGATGTGGATGTATAATGAAAAACGTATTCCGAAGAACTGGGGATCTGTAGACACGGAGACAGACACAGAGCATACAGACCATGCGCAAGGTAAGTGGCCCCGCACTTTGCGCCATGCCAGCTGGCTTTCAAACAGGGCCTCCTTCCCGTCAAAGGCAGGGCAAATTTGAACGATCACCTACCAGACTGGTGTCCCAGCCCAAACAGTCCCCTCAGCAGGATGCCTTTCCGGACAGTCTGAGCTACCCCACAATGTACCATGCAATATTTTGGTGGGGACCACTACACGAAGGGCATTTGAAGGGAGTCTTGCGCACATTCAACAACGCAGGTGTCAAAATTCGTCTGTCAAAGACGTATGGAGACTTTCAGGTGAAAAAAGTACACTTTTTCCCTAAATACCTAGAAACAGGGAAGCTTGCTGTATGGACAATTGAACTGTCACAGGAAGCTCATTCCCAAATTTCCCTCCAAAATAACTCCCCTCACGAATCTCATCAAAGGTACCAGAAGAGAAGCAATTTTATAGGGGACCGGAATAGCTCAGCTGGTCGAGCGCCGGACTCGTAGTCCAAGGGTTGCAGGTTCAAATCTCCGACGGGCCGTTTCGGTACAGACGGATTTTTCCCTCGGAGTTAACATCGGTTCTGACTCCATTCCCATACAGTCCTTCGAATGAGACTATAAACCAAGGTTCCGTGTGTGAACGCACGGATAACATCTTGCACACACGTAAAATCTCATCACCAACTTTCGGAAGAAAAGGCCAGTTCGGCCGTTGGTATGGATGACACGATACACATAGCCTACACCTTGCCCGAAGTTGGAGTATGGCTGCCTTAATGGCGGGATTAAAAAAAAACGGTCATGCACAAAAAAATCCACTCCCTTTGTTGGGCAGATGGGTTTAATACTTGCCTGTCTATACAGGGAGTGTCCGCAGGAGTATCAGCCTGCGTACGCAGAAGAAGCAATTTTGTTGATGGATGAGTACGAAGATACCTTACCACAATTAAGTAAGTTTTTGTATGTTTTTACAACTTCACCTTTCTCAGATTCATCTTAAACTTTTATTGTGAGATCGGTAGCCGGTAGCACTTGTATAGGCACTGTCCTTAGGCTGGTTATTTAGCACATACACCCAACGGAAGCCTAGCTGTGTCTGGAATTGTACTGTTTTCATCTGTCAGCGAAACAGCAGCGAGTGGAACTGCAGGAGGTGTGCAGTAGTTCGCTTGGGTGCTGGGCTCTGCAGTGATGAAATAGAGGCTGGTACATCCATAGGGACGCTACCATGGAGGTTCTATGGTGTCACGTTTGATGGTCACACAATCACATGCTAGCAAGCATTTATGTCCCTTGTCATCTTAACGGAATGCCCTATGCGTGACTGCACCCTATGTGAACACAGCGCAGGCTTTCTAGGGTAGTGCAGTCTTGTTACTGGCTGATTGGTGTGGCAGTTGAGAACATGTACTTCTCTGAGTGCTGCTGGCACCTTCGTGTGTATCTCTTCACTGCAGACGGCTCTTCTCCCTCTTCACAGGACCTCTCGCCCTTTGTTTGCCTTGGGTGGGACTGAGGAGTGAAGGGGGTGGGGGGGGGGGAGGGGGTGGGGAATGGATGAACATAATTAAGAAAAATCTTTTGTGACGTTCCTCATCATTCATTCATCGTCTTTGTGTCGAAGATGATGCTGATTTTTCAACGAAAAGAACATGAATTAAAAAACAGAAAACAAAACACACACAAAACACTTATACACACATTTTTGCTTGTTTGTTTTTGTTTCTTCATTTCTGTCCCTTCGATTTATAGCCATCATATATATATATATATATATATATATATATATATGTGTGTGTGTGTGTGTGTGTGTGTGTGTGTGTGTGTGTGTGTGTGTAAAACACATACATGTGTATGTGTGTGCGTGTGCGTGTGTACGTGCGTGCGTGTGTGTGTGTGTGTGTGTGTGTGTGTGTGTGTGTGTGTGTGTGTGTGTGTGTGTGTGTGTGTGTGTGTGTGTGTGTGTGTGTGTGTGTGCGTGTGTGTGTGTGTGTGTGTGTGTGTGTGTGTGTGTGTGTGTGTGTGTGTGTGTGTGTGTGTGTGTGCGTGTGTGCATGCGTGTGTGTGTGTGCGTGCGTGCGTGTGTGTGTGTTTCGTTCGTTCTTTAATTTAACGTCCATCTACCTAACAGTGATCTTAGACAGTATGTAAGTGTTATGTGTGTGTGTGCATGCATGTGGTGTTTTGGGG
>JADBJO010000218.1:345000-475000 GCA_016801955.1 Conus betulinus | reverse complement strand
CACACACACACACACACACACACATACACGCACACACACACACACACACACACACACACACTGAACAAGTTAGTAGTAGAGGAAAACAAATGCAGGCTGACAATTTCTACGTCATCGCAAAAGTGACCTGGCGAAGAATTTTTATTTATAATATTAAAGGAAAAGGGTGGGGGTGGGGGTCCGAGGGGTGGGGGATGATTATAACAGAAAGAAAACCGGAATAAAGAGCATTAGAGTGTAACATTATAAATCAAACTCCTTCTCTAGCACCTTACGGGGACGATCTTAGTCCTTCATATGCCTGCTCAGAGCCTTTCGGCCACCGTTTCAGACTCATCGGTGAGAAATGGCTGGTACATCAGTCCATCTCTCTATTTATCTATGTAGGCCTATGTGTGGTGGAGAGAGAGAGAGAGAGAGAGAGAGAGAGAGAGAGAGAGAGAGAGAGAGAGAGAGAGAGAGAGAGAGAGAGAGAGAGAGAGAGTGGGTGGGTGGGGTGGTGGGTGCGGTCTTAATACGATTCCCCTCCACCGCCTCCCCCCCTCTCATTTTTCATACTCTCTCAAGAGTCTTTACTCATCCGGCACTCATTCCAGCCCCCCCCCCCCCCCCCCCCCCCCCCTATACAGCCGCATCTGGCACAGCAGTCCACACAGAGCAGCCAAAGGTAACCCACTGGAGGATATCCCGCACTGCTGCCGAATCGCTAGGCTGATGCCTAGTACGGTCCAACATAGTCAGGACACCGCCTCCTAGCCTCTCTACTGACGTCTCTTAAACTGCCGGGTCGCAAAGCCAGCGTGGGGAGGCAGGCATTCCCCGCGCGGGAAAGCACCCACGTCTATCCCACGACAGTCTGCGTGACTTTGCTCATACAAACAACTTGCACAATGGCTTTACTCATGTAAACAACTTGGACAATGGCTTTGCTCATACAAACAACTTGGACAATGGCTTTGCTCATACAAACAACATTGACAATGACTTAGCTCATACAAACAACTTTGACAATGACACAGCGTGGAAAAGACATTGAAACGAGGGACAGGCGCCGATGAAGAGCTACAGAGTTTGAGACTGGTCTGTGACGATCAATGAGGAGATGAACACGATGACGATCAATGGAGATGATCACGATGACGATCAATGGAGATGATCACGATGACGATCAGTGAAGGAGATGATCACGATGACGATCAATGGAGATGATCACGATGACGATCAGTGAAGGAGATGATCACGATGACGATCAGTGAAGGAGATGATCACGATGACGATCAATGAAGGAGATGACCACGATGACGATCAGTGAAGGAGATGATCACGATGACGATCAATGAAGGAGATGATCACGATGACGATCAATGAAGGAGATGATCACGATGACAATCAATGAAGGAGATGACCACGATGACGATCAATGGACATGATCACGATGACGATCAATGAAGGAGATGACCACGATGACGATCAGTGAAGGAGATGATCACGATGACGATCAGTGAAGGAGATGATCACGATGACGATCAGTGACGGAGATGATCACGATGACGATCAGTGAAGGAGATGACCACGATGACGATCAGTGAAGGAGATGATCACGATGACGATCAGTGAAGGAGATGACCACGATGACGATCAATGGACATGATCACGATGACGATCAATGAAGGAGATGACCACGATGACGATCAGTGAAGGAGATGACCACGATGACGATCAGTGAAGGAGATGATCACGATGACGATCAGTGAAGGAGATGATCACGATGACGATCAATGAAGGAGATGACCACGATAACGATCAGTGAAGGAGATGATCACGATGACGATCAATGAAGGAGATGATCACGATGACGATCAATGAAGGAGATGATCACGATGACAATCAATGAAGGAGATGACCACGATGACGATCAATGGACATGATCACGATGACGATCAATGAAGGAGATGACCACGATGACGATCAGTGAAGGAGATGATCACGATGACGATCAATGGAGGAGACGATCACGATGACGATCAATGAAGAGATGATGATCACGATGACGATCAATGCAATGAAGGAGATGATCACGATGACGATCAATGAAGGAGATGACCACGATGACGATCAATGGAGATGATCACGATGACGATCAATGAAGGAGATGATCACGATGACGATCAGTGAAGGAGATGATCACGATGACGATCAGTGAAGGAGATGACCACGATGACGATCAATGAAGGAGATGATCACGATGACGATCAATGAAGGAGATGATCACGATGACGATCAATGAAGGAGATGATCACGATGACGATCAATGGACATGATCACGATGACGATCAATGAAGGAGATGATCACGATGACGATCAATGGAGATGATCACGATGACGATCAATGAGGAGATGATCACGATGACGATCAATGAAAGAGATGATCACGATGACGATCAATGAGGAGATGATAACGATGACGATCAATGAGGAGATGATCACGATGACGATCAATGAAGGAGATGACCACGATGACGATCAATGAAGGAGATGATCACGATGATGATGACGATCAATGAAGGAGATGATCACGATGACGATCAATGAAGGAGATGATCACGATGACGATCAATGAAGGAGATGAACACGATGACGATCAATGGAGATGACCACGATGACGATCAATGAAGGAGATGACCACGATGACGATCAATGGAGATGATCACGATGACGATCAATGAAGGAGATGATCACGATGACGATCAATGAAGATGATCACGATGACGATCAATGAAGGAGATGATCACGATGAGGTTGTGGAGTTCCTTTGCTAGTCTGAGACTACTGGGCTGTCTGAGACTACTGGGCTGTCTGAGACTACTGGGCTGTACTCTGTGCTTTCTTTATAATATATATTCCGACATCAACAGAGCCCGAAATATAATACAGACACCTGCAGTGTTGGTCAGGAAACTTAAGTTAAGCAAAGCTCTGGGACATGCTGACAGTAAGTGAATGAAACTCAGCTGTGGTGCTCCCGTCTTCCCTTTTGAAGCTTTACAACCTTTAACTCATCACCCAACCCAGCTGGGACAAATGAATATATAAGTAAATAAAAAATAATCCTACAAACGTCTTTGACAGGATTCGAACCCACTACCTGCCAGCACAGAATCCCGGGACGCTAACCACTGCAACACGGCAGCCGGTGTGTTCATTCGATTTGGATGACAAGACACATGAAGTTCATAGCTTTGTTGTTGCTTTTTGTTTGTCGCTTTCAATTCCTTTTCGTTGGTAATTTTGTTGTTCCTTTAATTTACTTTTGAGGAATGAATTTGGGGTTTCTGTTTTCTTGGGGTTTCTGTTTTCAGATACACAAACAGATTACGTCACTTTCTTTTCAACATGCTTTCAGGCCAGACTGATAACTCCATTGTTGACTGGACTACAGACCTGTCAGAAATAAATAAACAAAACAAACTAAAAAGTAGATAATGCCGTTTCTCTTTGAAACAAACTCGGCACAGAAAAATCCAGCTGCTTTTGCCAAAGGGTAACAACGGCGTTGAACAATCAACTCAAATAAACCTAGCTCATTGTTGGCTTTTTTCCCGTCCTGTTCGTGGTGCTGGCTGCAAATGCCGCAATGCGAAGTCCCGGCTGTCCCAAGGGAAATCACGTATGCTGACGCACACCACGAGGATCACGGAAGAGCCAGTGATCCCAGTCGCCACAATGCTCCACTCTGACAGACAACGGGGAGGACGGGAGGAAAATATATGGGTGTGATTCATCCCTTTCCATTCTACCTCCACAACTTTTTCTTTCTCGACACGATGCTACGAAAATACCGTGTGCGCGCGCGCGCGCGCGCGCGCGTGTGTGTGTGTGTGTGTGTGTGTGTGTGTGTGTGTGTGTGTGTGTGTGTGTGTGTGCGTGCGCGTGTTTTTTTTGAGTGAGAGAGAGAGAGAGAGAGAGAGAGTATGTGTGTACGCTTGCATGTGTGTGTGTGTCACAGAGAGAGACAGGCTGAGAGAGAGAGAGAGAGAGAGAGAGAGAGAGAGAGAGAGAGGTGGTGGGGGATTTTTGTATATTCTAGCCAACTAGAGGATTGTGTGAGTGTGTAAGTTAATGAGAGAGAGAGAGAGAGAGAGAGTGAGAGAGAGAGAGAGAGGGAGAGTTGTAGTGCAAACAAAAGATGATACAAAAAGCATACACGTGAGCAGTCTCAATGAGTCTCCCTCGTTTATTGAAAAATCTCCGCTTGTTCCAGGCTGACGTTCCACCAGTCATGACAATGCAACACCCATTCTTTCTCTGTAACCATGATGATCAATCTGCCTGTATCCACACATATATCAACTATCAGGTTCTCTGGAAAGCTCCCAGCAGAGGGCAGCAGCAGAAAATCAGCGCACATACATGTTATCTCAAAGCAAAATAAAGGTATGGTTATTTACATATCACCAAGTCAACTCAACAATGGTAGCCCAGGCAACGAATACGAAAGGAAGCAGAAAATTAATGTTTCATTTACACAAAAAGAAAGTACAGACTGATTATTCATAATACGCAACTTCTAGTTGTTTCTTTTCTTTCATCATAAAATAAAAAGCAAGCAAGAAACCCAATAAGTCTCTTGAGGTGTAGGATGTTTTGGCTGCTTGCAAGTACATATCGCTGCCTGAGGTGGCGACAGTTGTGGCAGTACGTGTAGCAGAAGCGACAGTAATACAGAGTGACAGTGTGTGTGTGTGTGTGTGTGTGTGTGTGTGTGTGTGTGTGTGTCTGTGTGTGTGTGTGTGTGTGTGTGTGTGTGTGTGTGTGTGTGTGTGTGTGTGTGTGTGTGTGTGTGTGTGTGTGTGTGTGTGTGTGCGCAGGCATTTCAAAGCATACAGTGCACTTCTATAAGGATTTCCATGTTGAAAATCCTAACGCCTATCAATATGATGACGTTTCATAACCATCAATCCAATCCCAAAGCTCTACAACTTGGAACATGCAACTTTCATTATCAAATCTTACCTCCAGCTAATAAAGCAAAACTTCTAGTTCTACAAGCTCTCTTTACACAAGGTAAACTCAAGAGACATAATAACCAAAATGCAGATATAACAAAAAAAGAAAAGTCTGGTTTGTGGGGGTAGCTACCTATCATTCTAGCCAGTATACACCAGTTCCTCGCCTCAGATTTGTTTTTATGTTTGGAAATCTTCAGCCTTAATACGGTGGATAGCAGTTACCATCTGCACATTTGTCTCTTATTCTACAATGACATGGACAACACTGAGGTCTGTTAAACATAATTTCTTCTGTGTTTTTTTTTTTTTTTATAGTTCGTTCCTCTTAAAGTAGAAGGTCAGCTGAATACCAATATTTACACCTTCAAAATCATTCACAACAAGCAGTACCATGAATCAAAGTTATCCTTTTCCTATTAAAAAACATTAATGAAAAATAGATGCTAGTTATAATGAAGTCAAAGGGATTGATACCACTTTCACCTCTCCTGATTCTGATCACGAAAATAAAACTTGCTTTATTACAACAAGATTTAGCACAACCAACTTTGAAACAACCACCTTACTCTTCCACTAGGAACAGATCTTTATCTTTAAGCCTCCAATAATTTCACACATGATGTCATGATGTAATACTACTTGCTGTACTAATATCTGCATGTGGCCTTCTCCATTAGCAGTTTTTGTGCATCCCAAGTGAGCACCAAAAAAAAACAACCCAAAAACAAAAACAAACAAAAACCATGTTGTTGTCAAAAAATGAAACATCCTTCAGTATGTTCCAACCCAGGGAAAATCCCTCTTTATACAGTGTGTGAAGAGGACCTCACCACGCTGCTGCTGCTGTGAGTTATATCCGTAAGTGGTATAAATATTTCTTTAGAATACACTTCAGCTGACATGCACATGTTTCTGCTCACCTGCCCCTAACTTCGCACCTCTAACTTCTGCTCATGTGCCCCTAACTTTGGATTATTTGCCCTATCTTCTGCTCATGTGCTCCTAACTTTGGATTATTTGCCCTATCTTCTGCTCATGTGCCCCTAACTTTGGATTATTTCCCATATCTTCTGCTCATGTGCCCCTAACTTTGGATTATTTGCCCCATCTTCTGCTCATGTGCCCCTAACTTTGGATTATTTGCCCCATCTTCTGCTCATGTGCCCCCAACTTTGGATTATTTGCCCTTCTCTTCTGCTCATGTGCCCCTAACTTTGGATTATTTGCCCCATCTTCTGCTCATGTGCCCCAACTTTGGATTATTTGCCCTATCTTCTGCTCATGTGCCCCTAACTTTGGATTATTTGCCCTATCTTCTGCTCATGTGCCCCTAACTGCTCTTCATGTGCCTCTAACTTCTGCTCAGGTGCCCCTTACCTCTGGTAATTTGCCTCAACTTCTGCCCCTTTGCACTGTTCTGTCTTGCTTCCCCCCACGTGTCCATGAATCCTGATCGTAAGCTCCTAATTTATCCACATCTCAATGATACCAGCCCTAGAAATGGTCGCTGCTACAGTAATACTGGTGTACTGTTCATGGCTGTACAACAGTTTCACTCACATCAGAGAATGAACGCTATCACTTCTCACTGTGTTATGGTCATCTACTCATATATACCATGCAGGGCATCTCATTCAGTCACAGCAGAATGGAATGTCGCTGGAAATCATGCACACGAGTCTGCAAGTGTCTTCCAGTTACTGCTGAAAGAACATGGGCAGCTTCTTCAGCCTGGTGAACCACTGAATACCCTGGACTTGGAGTTGGGGTCAGCAAGGTCAACTACTCTGGGATTATTCAGGGTCCCTTTTGGGAGCTGAGGGGAGAAAAAATGTTGGACGGCATGACAGGTGTTGAGTCATTTTTCTTTTCACAAAATAAGACTACAATGGAAAGACTTAGTTTTATAGCCAAACAACACTACACAGTGGATTAAACACTTTTTTCAACCACACTTCTGCTGGGGAGACAGGTCGAAAGATACTTTGAGTAAAGGGGGAAAGCAGAAATTAGAGGCATATTTCTACAAAACTAATGTGATGTGATGTGATGTGTCGTGTGTGTGTGTGTGTGTGTGTGTGTGTGTGTGTATGTGTGTGCGCGCGTGTTTGAGAGAGACCGAGAGAGACAGTGTGCAAGTTTGAGCATTTTTAAAAATAAACAAGACTACTGTCATAGGAGCAAGGTAGGGGTGGGGGTGGAGGTAGGAGGACAGGGCTGCTTGTGTGTGTGTGTGTGTGTGTGTGTGTGTGTGTGTGTGTGTGTGTGTGCCTGCCTGTCTGTCTGTCTGTATGCAAAGACTACAGTAGAAGGAGAAGTGATGGGGTGGGGTGGGGTGGGAGTGGGGGGGAGGTAAGGGAATTCATAGCAAAAGACACAGAAGCTGCACAGCAAAAAGACACTGTACTGTTTTTATGATACTGAACTTATTAACTAAGAATCCACCAATCAGTACCCTTGCCCTTCCTTTTCTCCCCTACAAAATGTTAAACATATTCCTGATCTAAAGCATTTTCCTTTCTGAGAGAAAAAACACCTCCCACCTTACCGCTCATCTTTTATATATATGATCTTTTTCACTGCTGTTTTATACCCACCCCCCCCCCCCCCCCCCCCTTACTGCTCATCTTTTAGTTCTTATTCTTCAGCATATGATCTTTTTCACTGCTGTTTTACACACACACCCTTACCTTACCGCTCATCTTTTAGTTCTTATTCTTCAGCATATGATCTTTTTCACTGCTGTGTTACAAACGCCCCTACCTTACCGCTCATCTTTTAGTTCTTATTCCTGAGCATATGATCTTTTTCACTGCTGTTTTACAAACAAGAGGAATTCTGGTTTCCTAGGAAAAGTGTGCTGAAGAAATGTATCAAAACTTTCAAAAAGTAGCAAAAAATATCTGCCATATCAAAAACAATGATGCACTTCAAAGTGTCATCCGCCGCATCAAAGACAACTACCACTATCTGATAGTGATCATGAAACGTTATCACTATATGAAACACTTAAGAGGGAGGAGGCACAGAGAAAAGGTATGGTGAGAGTGGAAAGGGGAGTGGAGGGAGTTGGGGGTTGAGGAGCAGGGGGGACGGGAGGTGGAGGAGGATTTTTAAAGGAAGAAAAAAAAAGGAAAAGCATTCTAAATATACCTCAAAAGCACTTACAAGTTTGATGCAGACTCCCAGCCTTAAACAAATACAATAAAAGCAAGCCAAAGGGTTCTCTCATACCATGCTTTTCATCGTGTGGGAGAAAAAGAGCCATTTCTCATCAACACACACTATACTAAACCTATACTACTTAACAAGCAACAACAAAAACAAGTTTTTTCACCGTTTCAATTACAAAGAAAAAAAAAAAGAAATGGAAGAGGACATTAAAGCAAATAAACTGTGCAAACCAGGTGTGTGAACTCAGCAGTTTATGGCACAACTCCTTAAGGCAATTCAGACCACCTCTGTGCAGACCGCACTGGATCTGTTCTGCATTCCTACCTGGCCAATGCCTGGACAGCATTTTGTTTACCTGAATCAAGATTATTGTTGATCACAGATCAGGTCAGACACATTTTACACAAGAAATGCCATCAACACAACATCGTTAAACCATCCCCACCAAACTAAATTCATACATCTGCATGGGAAACCCATACTGCCAGCGAAGTGATTAAATCAACTGATACAACGGAACGATCTGGTTGAACTGATGATGGACCAGCAACCAAAACATGGCGTTTCTTATATAATTATGATAATTGCTTATGGAACTATGATGATGCCAAGGGTCGCACAGAATAAATGTTGGATATAATTATGCTTCCGTGACCCATCAAGCACAGACATGAATTATGGGTTGTTTGCATGCAGTATTCATGTTCAGTCATTGGTTCACCAGGAAGATGGAGGCATGATGATAGGAACATCTACATGTAGGCCAAGATGGAGGAGTAGGGAACTCTCCATCCCTCAGTCACCTCTGCCAGCATTTAAACTGCCAACATGTTACATCTTAAGGGTGGTGGACGTATTCAACGCTCTGGCCACTTGTCGATACAGTGTAACCGACTTGAAGATAAAGCTGATGGATGGCTGGAATGAAGGCAGCACACTCTGCCCCAGCTTACTTCCCCTTGCTCACTCGTCTTAGAGAAGACACTATTCTTGAGACATTTCCTTGGAGTGTCTCTGTAATGCTTCCAGAAAACTTAGTCATTCATGGAAAAGCATCTATATGGGGAGATAAGACTTACACAGAGAAAAAGAACCATGGTGCATTGAAAAAAAGAAAAGGACTTTAAATAGAAAGAATCTTCGTGAATAGCATCTTTTGGGGAGTTATTTTTGTATACGCTTATTTTCAGTTTCACATTTCTCTAAAGATGAACTGTTCTAGCTAAACCAGTTTCATCACAATGAAATCTTTTTCATTCCATTTCAACACAAGAACTAATTTTCCGTCTGGAAAGACTGAAACATGTTAAAGAGAAAACCCCGAAAGAGAAGTAATACAACATGGCACACAACAGTAAGACTTATCTCCCTTTGTTCAAAGGCCATACTGGAAAAGCTGGATTCCTTTCACCACCACCACAGTTAATCTGTTCGCAACACACCATGCAATAGAGATGGAAACTCAGGTTGCGCTGCTGTACTGTACTCCCTGGACATGCCAAGCCTCCATGACGGCACAACTAAAAAAAAAAAAAAATCCCTGTTCTCTCATCTACGGTCTAAGGGATGCGATGCAGCTGCCCTAAATATTTAGAATAGGGTTCTAGCCACTGGAAGGTAAGTAAGTTTACACGCACTAGCGATGACCTTTGCGACCCCAGAGTAGTTCAAACAAAGAGACCCATCTGGCACTGGGAATTTCTGCCAGAAGGCAGGTGTGGAATTTCCTGCCTCGCCAACATACCAGACAGAAGTAAAATGACATGAGGTGTTAGAACTGGTTCAGCAAAGTGGTTCAGAGGATGAGGGGGTAAAGGTGTACAAGTTTATCAAAAAGAACCTGTGCTTGATTTATTTGCTCTGTGTATTTGACAGTTTTATACGTTGTATCGTCAGAAGCCAAAACAGTGAAAAGTGTACACAGTGTGCAATGATTTTTCCTTTTCAAAAAAAAAAAAAAATTCACTTGAATTACACATATTGAATACCCCAGGCTTTCTCTGCATCTATTCAAAGTGAGAGCGAAATTTTTATGCCCCTTTTCTTCCTCATTTGCTGTTGTCATACTAACTAATAAAAATGTAAACAAGATTGTGTTCTCCTACATTTTACTTATGTTGTTTCCATAACTGTAGCGCTGCTATTTTAGTCTAAATGTATGCAAGTCTATGCTCACTGCAAAGTTTGCATTTTAAACTTTTTGTTGATATATAACAACTGCTTGTTAGGTTTTTATTAAGGGATGTAAAATAAAATTAAAAAGTGTGAAAATCACGCGTCTGCAATGGTTGTACGCACGAGTGGTGCATGCATCTCAGGGAAGTGACGTTGCTCTGCTGCGCTCGTCGTGAAAGAATGAAGTCCAGGTCTGGCCACTTTGCTTGTGACCGCTCTGCTGCATTAGGATGGACTTGTACTTTGGAATAATTTGCATTCAACATTTGAAACAACAAAACAGTCAATTTAAGACTCCAGAAAATATTCAACACACATTGAACAAATAAAGAACACATAGCTCATTACCAGCACACAAAAAAAAAGAAAGGAAAGACACTGAACCAAAATGGCGGGAGATGAAGGTAGAGGGACAGAGATGAACTAGACAGTAACAGAGATGGATGAGGGGGGGAGAACAGGAGAGGGGGTGGAATAAAGGGGAAGAAGGTGAGAGCTGAGGACAAACTCTGGCTGTTGGTGTGTCCCGCGTCTTATAACCAGTCACATCTCATCCACACATGAACATCAAGCCTACCAACATGGCAAAACAGGGACTACCTATTAAAGCTAAATAAAGGTAAATTAATCACATTACCAAAATGGAATTAACCTTTTTGTGTTTTAATGTAATGGCAAAGGAATGCAGAAGAAACTTCATTGGTGATCTTTACCACACAAACGTTTGACACTATATGGCAGATAGGATTGGAAGCAGGGCAACACACATGCATGCACACATAAACACTTCTACCAGTAGATGAACTTGCGTGGTATATCTGACTGAAAACATGCTATACTCCCCCCCATCCCTCACCCCACTCCTCAGCCCCTCCATATACACCTGCATATATACATATATATATCCACATACCCATGGGCAAACAACTGATATCTGTAAATACAACTTGGTGATCTCCACTGTGGCTTAGTCGACCATACATTCAGCTTAAAAGCCAGTGATTCACTGGTCTATGGTTTGAGTCTAGGACAAAGTTTACAATCTTCTCCCCCCCTCTGCACTACATCTTCAGTGGTAGACTGGTCCAGTGGATGCTAGTAGTTCCAATTAGATGATCAACAGGTGTCCTATGCTTAGCATGTACTTTGTGCACTTTAGAAAAAGCAAAAAAAAAAAAAAAAAAAAAACCTCAGTGCAACATGGGAGTTGTCCTTGACAACAGCATGAGAGGAAAATCCGTTGGGACGAAAAAAAAAAAAAATCCTTAAACATACAAAAATATAGTAAAAACAAAAAAAAAAAAAAACAAACAAAACAAAAAACAAAAAAAAAAAAACCGAACTACACGAACTACACATGGGCAACATGCTCTCTCCAGGGAGAGCTGTCTGAACGTCACACCAAAAAATCTGTTCTGACCACAACCTTGTAAGTTTTTTTTTTGGCCATAACATTGTATAAGTTTTTATTCTTGCTTCATTTCTCAGCCAGATTTCAAAGATTCATCACTGGAAATTTTTTTGCCTATGGGGTCATTTATAATCCATCCATTCAGTTGCTACATTCTGTCTTCACTGATGATGTCTAAACACAACATCAGTGTGCATGTGTTTTACTTTCATGCGATCCATGTCACCGGTGCACGCTGGCTGAAAGAAGGAATGGGATACATGTGGTGTGCAAGATGTCATCTGGATGTGTTCAAGCATGGCACCACAGTGTAAAGTCTCATCCAAAACACTACAAGGGGATTTCACAGAAGACAAGTCCTGAACGACATTTTCTTCCAATCTGCCTGTCTTGTGTGGGAATCGACACCTGGAACCAGAGTCTGGTGTCTTACCCACCAACCCACTAGGCCCCACACAAATGTGATGTCAGCACGGAGGAGCGTGAAGGGTTAGAACAAGGGCCTTTTGTCTGTTACATATAGGTGGGCAGTCGCTCCACTTCTGACGTGTCTATGTATACACCACAGCACACATACTGTTTTACTGCTTTGTTTTATATATGATCTTCACACTGCTGTTTTCTATTTGTATGATAAGAATGTGAATGTAAATTGTGTGATCTTCACACTGCTGTTTCTATTTGTATGATAAGAATGTGAATGTAAATTGTGTGATCTTCACACTACTGTTTCTATTTATATGATAAGAATGTGAATGTAAATTGTGTGATCTTCACACTACCGTTTCTATTTGAATGATAAGAATGTGAATGCAAATTGTGTAGATCCCTACAGATTTGTACACATGAGGATCCCTTCAGTTGTAGTAGAAGTAATTATAGTACAAACAGCACTTGTACATCTCTATTAGTAAAAACAGTTGTAACATTATATATAATCATATTACTACTACGGCTGCTAACATTATAAATGTACATCCTTTTTGTGAACTTGCTCCTAAACAAATCCGTGTATGATTTAAATACACCACATGAATGTTCACAAAGTTTCAAGTCTATCCTAAGAGCAGCACTTCATGCTCCATTTATATCTCTTTGCACTTTCACCATTATAAAGGATGGGAATACATTTCATTGAGAACTCAGAATCAAAACGGGAAACCATTCATCAGATTTTAAATTTCTAGGCTGGGTAAAAAAAAAAAACCCTCATCATTAGTAAGAACAACAAAATACTTGTCGTGGATTCTGTTGTTCTGCATTTCACTGAAGAGAGAAGTTTTTGTCCAAAGATCCAACGGTGCACTCAGTACATGCAGAGCCCTAGCAATGTAAGGCTCATAAAGAAGTGAGTGCCCAATCTCAGTTGAGGTCTGGGCATCTATATACCAACCACAAAGGAAAAAAAGTAATATTCAAACGCCCATACACTTTCATTCTACACACATACACACATGCACACACAAATGAACATGCACTCACCACAATTGCCCTCCATGGTTATCCCCCCCTCCCCAAACACATAACTCTGCACCCTCCACACCTCATAAAAATAACTGGCAAAGTGTGACACTGACAGGTGTCATTCCAAACGATCGCTAAAGCTACAAGCAAACCTTTCATTCAAGACTCCCTCCTAGTAATGTGTCAATTTTTTTTTCTGGTCCTTTTTTTTTTTCTCCGAGGAAACTGCAGGTTCACCTGCGATCTCAGACTCCATTTCAACGGCATCTCCAGATGGGCGACAGAAGGCTCCACAACAGAATCCATGATCAGTTTCACTCACACCACAGGTCATTAGAACTACATGAACTAACACAGACAGCATAAAACATCGGCCTTCTATCACCATCATGTGGACAATCATATCATCTTAACGCTCACAATATACTTGCATTAACATGAAGCATTAATCCAAACAAATTGTTGCATGATCCTTTCATCTACAACAGGCATTAAGCAGAAAGCGAACAGCTGCAATTTCCAATGAAGCAAACCAGACGACTTAAAAGGTCCACATGCCCAAAGACATCATTCAAGAGAGCTTTATTTCACTGTTTTCTGCAGAACTGAACAAATCACTGGGCAATTCTCGTTTCACCAAACCTGACATTGAGCAAATGTTGAAACGAACACAGGATCCATCCCTTGAAAATGAAGGTCGAGACCTCTCAAGTGAAGTCCCACACACAATCACAACACAGCCAACCTACTGCATATGCTGTTTATCCGAGTACAAGCACACAGTCTTTACAATTATCAAGACAACTCCAGGACTATTTTTCTGAAAATCTAGGCACTCTCAGAGTGACTCTAGTCTTGAAATGGTCAAAAGCTATTAAAGCCAATACGTTTTCCCTGGCTGAGCACCTCATTTTGAAACAGTCAGGCAAAAATCCACCCTGTCACAGTTACGATAAACCATGAACAAGCTTTATCTCAGCTGACCATCATTGAACTCCGGGCCTAGGCACAGTCAGAGGTTTAGCAGCCACATTTTCTCTGATATCTGATCTGTGGACGCAATTTTCTTTTTAAATTGATCTGTACACTAAAACTAATAAACATTTTTTTTAAAACAGTGAGAAACCGTGATGAAGAGGCAAATCCCTATGATTCTTTCTCACTCAGCCCAATCTCTAAGTTTCACTATATGTGAGATTTTTGCACGTCCAAATCCCACTGTTCCGGTAGCCACTCTGTCTTCAGGACTGATGTATAATCATGACACCAGCCTGCATACGTTTTATTGTCATGTCATCCCTCCCTCCGGCACACAGCAACTTAATGTTTTTTTTCCTAAGACAGAACTGGATTTAATGTGCATACAAGATCTTTATGCACGTGTTCATGCAGTGGACCTCTGCTTACTTCTTATATATATTTAAAAAAAAAAAAAAAAAAAAACCTCTGTAAGTCTCTGACGGGACTGGTCACTGTACAGACAACAATTCTCAACAGAAATCCCTTCCAGTCTGGCCCTCAAGCGGGAAAATGAATTCGAACCTCAGATCAAAAGTCCTAACCCACAAGGCCAACCAGCCTCCCCGTCAGTACCATTTCACCCAGAAGACCTCACTAGCTATTCAGACAGAGACAGTACAAACACCCAGAAGACCTCACTAGCTATGCAGAGAGAGACAGTTACGAACACCCAGAAGACCTCACTGGCTATGCAGAGAGAGACAGTTACAAACACAAGTCCACAAACAGGGGACAGACCAAAGTGTGGGCAATCCAACACAATGCACAAACCACACAGCTGTTCAACAAAGACAAAATGGACGACGCTCTGACCAACCCAACAAACAGCAGGACAGGATACATGGCTATTCAACCACAGAGAGCAAACGCTATGGTCTAAACAACCCAACATTGCAGTCACACAAAACACATGTGCGACTACACAAAGATGGCCACCAGATTTGAACGTTTGTTTTTGGCACATTGTTCGGCATTGACAGACGCACTCAGAGCCATAAGCAGTATTCCATAATTTATGTACACAATCTTCACAGCCAGTATACCATTTTGCAAAGCTGTTTTTGTCATAATCAGTATATATCTTCCTAAACAGCATCAAATTTGAATTCAAGCAATATATAAATGTACCTAATGGAAACCACACAAAATTCCTGGAAAAAGCACACACATCAAAATCATGATGAAAAAAGTTGCCCTGCTCCTCCCAGATACAAAGACAAGCACAGGGACCATTCAGTTGACATCATTCTCAATCTATCCATGCTTAACACTGGTCGGTCCATCTGCATACACGCTGTGCATATATACATATACACACACACACATACATAAACATGCACACCATCTCTTGAGTTATTTCATATTTACACTTCTGAGTGATTTCATATCCGTAACATTTCTAAACAATTTATCCACAATATTCTTCTGAATGATAAATTATTTTTCTAACTTAAGCACATTTAAGTGATTTGTACATATTTTTGTGATTACTTCACATTTCTGTCCAATCCACAATGTGTGCGAAATTTCATTGAGGTGATGACTGCCTTTCATTAACAGTCAATCAATGGCCTGAATCTTCTGGAAAACAAACACACATGTAAGAACATACATATTTATCTTGATGTGTAAAACAGTACAGTATTCACAGAGCGAAGGAATGGAAATCAATGTCTCAGCACCAGAGCAAAATGCATCATATACACACAGTGTGCTAGAACAAGCTTTGACATTTCAATGAAATGTGGAAGAGTTAAGCATCAAAACTTCTATATCTTAACACGCAGCAAAAATCATAGGAATTTAGCACAACCACCCAAAACCTTGGAGATACTTAACTATCTACACCCCTCCGCCTTCTCCCTCACTAAAAAAAAAAAAATTATTACAAAATCATTAGCAATTATTACAAAGAGGATAACTTCATCGGAAAGCAATGACACTAAGCTAAATGAAAAACTAATATCTAAGGTACACGATACACACATTTTGAATACAGTTCAAATAAACTATTTAAAGTCATAATCAAATCAAGACTTTATAATGACATTGTTACCATCAATTTCAATCATAATTGTGGCGAAGATTACTGGAGATCAAAAAAGAAAAAAAAAAAGAAGCAGCACGAGACAGACAGACGTAACATGGAAAAGCAACGGAAGGACTGCCTTCATCAGCTCTGGCAGCGGCTGTCTCAATCACTGGGACACATGCCCCTTGTTGACAGGGAAGATGACCAACATCCAATGTACACATCCAACAGGAGTCAACGCTGTAAATCAATCGCCTCAAAATTATTGTACTGGTCAGACACTAGTCTCATACTAGTCTAAACTAAGCTCAAGGCATTTCCAAATACGGCATACCATTCTGACTTCACTTCACACATGCATGAGAGTATGGCATACTGACTTTAGTTCATTCACACCTCCCAGTATGGCAATGACCAAGATTTCAAACTTGTGTTATTATGCATAGACATGGGGCATGTCATCACCATCCCGCTCTGAAGACCTAAACAGAAGACATAACTCGAAACAGGTACAAACTTACGCCCTTCTCACACATAAACAAGATACTGTAACAAACAAACCACAACACACTGGTCATTCATTGAGCTAATCTGTCTGAAAGAAATCAAGTCTGCATGATACTGCCCGTTTACCCCAGCAAGGGCAGACCATGTAAAAAGCAGTGTGCAATTCTTGATTCAGATGACATCAGTCACCACTGAACATAATATGCTATCACGTCTGCCCCAGTCCCAGACAGGTCGTGGTGGTCAACAATGGACTACAGGAGTCCCTCAGGCATCCCAGAGCCTGCTGCATAATTTCTTCCTTCTCCAAACCATTCTACGACCGCTCCCACACCAATGAAGAGCCAGCTCTAAACCCCTTTGGACTTCTTTCCATCTGAGCAAACAACAATCAGTCGTAAAGATCAGCACCTTTAAAGTCAACCTTTTCATTTTTTTTTTCACGATGAGGGGGCCTTACTCTAGCCCACCTTCATGGAGAACGGACTGCTGCTATCAAGAGTCCACTGTCTGTTGGAAGAACACCACACTGGTGAAAATCTTCAGGGCTGGTCCCAGCTTCACGTTCAGGATTTTCACAATGTCCGCTTGGGTCATCAACAAAAAGGAGTCCCCGTCAATTTTTGCTGAAAACAAGCAAACATGTAACAAACTACGTTTAAAAACCTACATACAACATGACTGACAAAGCAGTCACTGAAGTTCAAAACTTTGGCAAACAACATGAATTCAAGCTTCATCATTGATCTTGCAGACACCAGACTAATAGTGTAATTCATTTTGCAGACACCAGACTAATAGTGTCATTTCATCCTGCAGACACCACACCAATAGTGCAATTTCACCTTTTCTGTCCCTCCAATACTCCTTTCCTAGTGTGATGTACCTTGTATCTCCTTTTTAGTCCTCTGTATAAAGCACTGTCTACCTGCTCCATGACTGTCTGCTGCTCCAAGTCCCATCAAACCTGATTATCGTAACAATCTGGCAGACTACTGATCTTTAACAGACTTCCTTCTTCAATGAGATTCAGACATAAAAATCCATTGCTTTCCTAGTATCAAGATTATCAGACACAGATTAAAAAAAAAAAACTCTGCTCCCAATACATAGGGAACTAGATATAAAAATCTATTATCTATGGCGGTATTCTAATTATAATGAAAATGGCATAAAATCCACAAAGTACAACGTTCAGCTTCCAATGAAAACCACACATACAAATTCATGGGATAGTGTGGTAAACTGCCTATCATGGGAATGAGATGAAAAAAAAACTCAAATGGCTATACAATGATTTTCTGATTATAATGAGACTGACATTATACCCTTCTCTTTATCAGATTCAGATATACAAATCCACCAGCCACAATACAGTTCTGACTGTGATGTGACTTGGGCATGAAAATCCACTGGCTTAAAAGAAAAAGAGAGTATACAACAATTCTGATTAGAATGAAGCTCAGATCCACCAAACCTCCATAGGTAATAATAGTAGTCTCTTAAAAAAATGACACTCCTGCCATCTGAAGGAAACTGAATGAATTCCTGTGGAAACACTAAACAGAAAAGAATCCAGCACAGGTATATGTTTCACCTTCAGTCAAACTCCACACTTGTCACAACACAAAATGAAAGTCAACGTAATACATAACATTTTGTTGGTTTGGATTTTTTCCCCCTTGTTCTGCTACATTTACATTTATTATACAGACACTAGCATGTTTTATCAAAGAATTACACCCCCCCTCCCCCTCAATCCGTTCAAATCGGGGACTTTTATTATACCCATTCTAACCACCCAACCATATTACTTCTAGTATTGTACTAAATCAGTAGTTTCAGTTCTACTTTCCATTTCACTACCAAGGATTTGTGTTTGTCAATAATTCTAAGAAACAGTGCTTTTGGTTATACTTTCCATTTTGCACAAAAGAAGTTGCAGCAACCATGGTCACCAGCTATGGTCGCATTGGTTTTTTTTACGATCCTTCTGTCACAAAAATATGGACAGGCCTTGAATCATCAAGAATTACACTTTGGTGTTGAGGTAGTAAGGAATATCATCCAAATGTCCCTTGTCACAAAGTTCAGTCATTTTTTCATACACAGGGCCACATGACAAAGGTACCCATTGGGATTTTTCCTCATTTCTGCATTGTCATTTGCCAGGAATTCATTTTCAGAAGAGGAATAAAGTCCAGCACTAGCACTCACCTGTTCTCTGAAGTTGCTTTCCACATCTTTGCAACCTGGCAAAGAGCCAATGAAACTGGCTACCTGGTCCACCGTCCACTCCTTCACGTCATCACCTTTGACCTCACTGACCCCAGGCAGCAGTCGGGCGTGGTAGTCCCAGAATGCCGGCCCTTCTTGGGATGGTGCCGCAGGAACAGAAGACATAAACACAGACTGGTGGATATTCTCCATGAACGATGTGGCTGTGGATTCCAGACGTTCTGAAAACAAGACTAGATTCAATGAAATAGGTGTTAGTCTGTGTAATGTCATTTCCTGGCTTTGGACTCATACTTTTCGTTAAAACCTTTAGTCTCATCCTATGCTACTACATCAGTAGTGGCCTGTTTCTCAATTTTTCAAAAACACAACTGATGTTGGAAATTGGACTGAATTTCTTTGACAGTCTGCAATTTCAGATTCAAAACAGTGTAGCCTCGTCATGAAGTTCTACAGCCAGTGGCAGACAGATTCTCCATGAAGCAATGTCAGCTTCACGGAGGTCAATTTCCAACGGCCTTTTAAAAATATTTTTTTGTGCAAAAGTTGCAATAAATTACCTTGAAAACTTTGTCACTAAGTTTATTTCCTAAATGATCTGGTATCTCTGTGATATTTCTGCAGATACTGCTGCAATCACTTAAAGATGAAACTTCAGCAACCTCCATTACCCATTCAATTTCTTTGTAAAAGCTGTCAAATGACACTAATTTTCTCCTTTACTCCATGAAGCTTTTTCACATAAAAAGTTGCTGAATTATCCATAGTCTCAGTGATAGCGTAAGCGTGTGACATATGCATAACCTGTGTGCTTCTCATTCCTTGTTCACACTGTGCAGAGCATCCACTGCTGTTTTCGTGCAGCTCATCAATCAGCTGAGGCTTCTGTGCCGTTTTCAAAGAAATCTTTGTATAAATCATGCAGTTCTGGTTTACATGCCCAAGTCCTTTACAGCCTCGAAGTTATTGTAACTTCACTGAAACTAGTCCATAGGAGAGCAAGAGAGACTCCATGTCACAGAGTTAATGATAAACACAAAACTGGACTAAGATACATATTCCCTCCTGTGGGATAACATGTGACACACATCACAACCTTACAGATTCTGATGGATTTATCACATCAGGCATTCGTGGTAAAAAAATTATTAGCATAGTATTATTAGTAGGAAAGACAATATCAAGTACACCTCAATAAAATAATCAACCAACATTTGTCATGTGTGGGTCGTCTAGTATTTGCAGTACTTTCCTGCATGGTACAGCTGGGTCAGACAAACCCAAGATTGATGCGTGATATACCAACAAGACAGACCAAGAACAGTGCGATATACTGACAAGACAGACCAAGAACAGAGCGATATACCAACAAGACAGACCAAGAACAGTGCGATATACCAACAAGACAGACCAAGAACAGTGCGATATACCAACAAGACAGACCAAGAACAGTGCGATATACCAACAAGACAGACCAAGAACAGAGCGATATACCAACAAGACAGACCAAGAACAGTGCGATATACCGACAAGACAGACCAAGAGCAGAGCGACATACTGACAAGACAGACCAAGAACAGAGCGATATACCGACAAGACAGACCAAGAACAGAGCGATACACCCACAAGACAGACCAAGAACAGAGCGATATACCGACAAGACAGACCAAGAGCAGAGCGATACACCCACAAGACAGACCAAGAACAGAGCGATATACCGACAAGACAGACCAAGCAGAGCGATACACCGACAAGACAGACCAAGAACAGAGCGATATACTGACAAGACAGACCAAGAGCAGAGCGATACACCGACAAGACAGACCAAGAACAGAGCGATATACCGACAAGACAGACCAAGAGCAGAGCAGAGCGATACACCGACAAGACAGACCAAGAACAGAGCGATATACCGACAAGACAGACCAAGAGCAGAGCGATATACTGACAAGACAGACCAAGAGCAGAGCGATACACCGACAAGACAGACCAAGAACAGAGCGATATACTGACAAGACAGACCAAGAGCAGAGCGATATACCGACAAGACAGACCAAAAGCAGAGCGACATACTGACAAGACAGACCAAGAACAGAGCGATATACCGACAAGACAGACCAAGAACAGAGCGATACACCCACAAGACAGACCAAGAACAGAGCGATATACCGACAAGACAGACCAAGAGCAGAGCGATACACCCACAAGACAGACCAAGAACAGAGCGATATACCGACAAGACAGACCAAGAGCAGAGCGATACACCGACAAGACAGACCAAGAACAGAGCGATATACTGACAAGACAGACCAAGAGCAGAGCGATACACCGACAAGACAGACCAAGAACAGAGCGATATACCGACAAGACAGACCAAGAGCAGAGCAGAGCGATACACCGACAAGACAAGACCAAGAACAGAGCGATATACTGACAAGACAGACCAAGAGCAGAGCGATATACTGACAAGACAGACCAAGAGCAGAGCGATACACCGACAAGACAGACCAAGAGCAGAGCGATACACCGACAAGACAGACCAAGAGCAGAGCGATACACCGACAAGACAGACCAAGAACAGAGCGATACACCGACAAGACAGACCAAGAGCAGAGCGATACACCGACAAGACAGACCAAGAACAGAGTGATATACCGACAAGACAGACCAAGAGCAGAGCGATACACCGACAAGACAGACCAAGAGCAGAGCGATATACTGACAAGACAGACCAAGAGCAGAGCGATACACCGACAAGACAGACCAAGAGCAGAGCGATATACTGACAAGACAGACCAAGAGCAGAGCGATACACCGACAAGACAGACCAAGAGCAGAGTGATATACTGACAAGACAGACCAAGAGCAGAGGGTATACTGACAAGACAGACCAAGAACAGAGCGATATACTGACAAGACAGACCAAGAGCAGAGGGTATACCGACAAGAGAGACCAAGAGCAGAGCGATACACCGACAAGACAGACCAAGAGCAGAGGTTATACTGACAAGACAGACCAAGAACAGAGGGTATACCGACAAGACAGACCAAGAACAGAGGGTATACCGACAAGACAGACCAAGAACAGAGGGTATACCGACAAGACAGACCAAGAGCAGACAGTATACCGACAAGACAGACCCAAGAGCAGAGGGTATACCGACAAGACAGACCAAGAGCAGAGGGTATACCGACAAGACAGACCAAGAACAGAGGGTATACCGACAAGACAGACCAAGAACAGAGGGTATAATACCTTTTTTCACCGGCTGACCATCCTCCTCCTTCACATCGGAGTCCCCAAAAATGCTTCCTGAAATGGAATAAACACTTTACACTCAACTGACAAAAGAAAAATGTACTGTACTCACAGAACAGATAGGACTTGATGTGCACACAACAGGTAACTACATGCACAACAGAATAACTTTACACACACTTGATTTCAGAACTTAACTGTTCACACCACAGAATTTTTTACTGTGTGTAACATACCATTTTTTTTTTTTTTTTAAGTAAAACCAACAGCTCAACACCAACTACACCATATCACACCACTCCAAGCACATCCATCAAGATATATAATACATCAGGACCTAAGATGACAAAAAGGACTCCCCACACTATTTTCATATCTTTTTCTATAAATATTATTTTCCCTCTAATTCCTCAACCTACTAATGTGACTTCAAGTGAGACAAATCTCCCTTATCTTTGTAAAGCATGCTTCACTGTGATTTACTTCCCCTCCTACGGTAGAATAACTTCAAATTGATCATTGAGCTTTTCGACTTGAGCAAATCGGGAGAAGATGGGGGTGGGGTAAGGGTGGTAGGGGTGGGGATGGAAATCTGTCAGTTGTTTTCACTGCTTTACAATCTGAAGTCCTACCACATACAGTGTACGTGATGACAATGCTACGTGGTCTGGTATTTCAAAAAAAAAAGTTTCTAGGTTCCTAGCCTGCAAAGACGGAGAGAGATCCGAGAGCTAAGAATGTTGTCTCTGCAGACAGCACCAAGTGCCCCTCTTCATGCTCCCTGTTGCATTCCTTACACTCTGTCATCCGATCTGGAACCACAGCTAGGGATTTCATAGAGGCACAGGTGGTAAGAGTGGACAGTAAAATAGGTACATATCTGGTAGACATGGGGTTGGGCACCCACACAGGGGAGTCCAAAAAAATCCAATTGTTTTTTGGTTGTTGGTTTGGTTTTTTTTTTTTGGTGGGGGGGAGGGATTAAAGGCTGGTCAGTGGGTGGGAGGAGGGAGGTGGAACTATGGAAACTGACGGCATCCTCCACCATAATCCTCCGTCCCATACTTCCTGATGTATCGCCTGCCGGGTGGAGGCCGACTCAACTATGGCAAAATACTGTTAGCCTGTTAGAATATCAACATCTATATATGGGAAAACACCAAACAGTGAAGAAAACCACACACTGAAATGTCAAAGAGATATTCACAGGCGCAGTGACATACCAGAAAGTCAACAGAGATCCAGAAACATTGTCAAAAAGTGATCAACACAAAGGCATGCACAGAATGCTCCCCTTACCTGTCCATGCAGAGATCAGGTGGACATTAAATTTCAGGTTTCTTTTCCTCAGATTCCTTACATAAAGCAACCAAGGCCACGTTTTCTGTTTCTTTAGATTACACCAAGATGACACAAACAGTGAACGTACAGTTGAAGAAAGCAGATGACGAGTACCTGGCAATGCTGACGTATGATGAAACACACTACAGCAAGGCTGAGTCCTGCTGAGCTCCTGACGGGACGGAGAATCAGGACAACACTCCCAGTGCTGCCTTCAAAGTACATTCCGAGGGCAAAAAGTGATCACTTCAAGACGATTGATGCAACAGTGAAACTCAAACAACAACAGAGCTTTGACAGAACACACTGTGCTTGTGTGCTGCACTGCTACACACACGACGGTTGGTGTGGGTGAAGCCAGCAGGAACCCCAGGAACTGTGATCAAACCTCTGGCCAACAGGTCCTATGAGGTCAGCACACCTGTGGCCTCCAGCACTGAAAACTGCCACACCTGATACCGCAAGATCTGCTGCCCCACAGGTCAACTATCCCCTGCACCAGGGAAAACCCCCTTTTGCCGATATCCATCAACGATGTCCCCGATTCCTAACCTGACCCCGTGTCTCTGAGTTCCGCACCCTCTAAGCACACAACGTGTGAATCATAGGAGGCCCTGCACAGCTGTGCGGCCAAGATCAAAATCGTGCCCTTTAGTTCCAGCCTGCCCGGCAGGCGATAAACAGAGACATGACTCAGCGCTGAGTACTGAAAAGCTTGAAGCGCACGTGTAGGGCCCCATCCCTTTTCTCAAGGGAGCGCGTGTGTTCTCATGCTGTGCTGTTCTTGTTGTGCTTTACGGATTATTCTTCTTCCACACTCCATAACTGGATATAATTAACTGTGTGTGTGATTTTGTGTGTTGTGATTCTGCTTTGTGCCGTTTGATATAACTTCGGTTCATCCCGCGTTCTTGAGTTGTTTTTTTTTTTTTTTTTTTTTCATTGAGAAGTTGTTCGTTTTCATAAGTTGGCCAGGATCCGGCATGTGTATACGCATATCAGAAAGCCGTATACGTGAGTGGTGCTACTGCTCGAGAGGAGACATTCTAGGCCTACCAGGCGATTGCTTTCCTTCCCCCCCTCTCTCTCTCTCTCTTGCGCTTGCTGTGTGTGTGTGTGTGTGCGTGTGTGTGTGTACGTGCGCGCGCGCGCGTGCGTGCGTGCGTGCGTGCGTGTGTGTGTGTGTGTGTGTGTGTGTGTGCGCGCACGTGCCTCTGTGTGTGTGTGTGTGTGTGTGTGTGTGTGTGTGTGTGTGTGTGTGTGTGTGTGTGTGTTGTTGTGTGTTGTGTTGTTGTTTGTTGCTCTCTCTCTCTCTCTCTCTGTGCATACATAAGAGTAAGAGTGTGCAAGTGAGTACCCAAGCATGTTTTAATGATAGAGTAAGCTTTAATATCTTGTGATCTCTCTCTCTCTGTCTCTCTCTCGGTCGCGCGCGCGCGCGTTCGTGCGTGCGTGCGTGTGTGTGTGTGTGTGTGTGTTTATTGTTGCTGTTATTGTTGTTGTTGCTCTCTCTCTCTCTCTCTCTCTCTCTCTCTGTGTATACATAAGAGTAAGAGTGTGCAAGTGAGTAGCCTAGCGTGTTTTTATGATAGAGTAAGCTGTAATATCTAGTGATCTCTCTCTCTCTCACTCTGCGTGTGTGTGTGTGTGTGTGTGTGTGTGTGTGTGTGTGTGTGTGTGTGTGTGTGAGTGTGTGTGTGTGTGTGAGTGTGTGTGTGTGTGTGTGTGTGTGTGTGTGTGTGAGAGTGAGTGTTATCCATCAGTTTATATACCGCTGTTGTTGGTGTGTGGGTTTCTGTTAATATGCACGCGCGCATGTGTGTGTGTGTGTGTGTGTGTGTGTGTGTGTGTGTGTGTGTGTGTGTGTGTGTGTGTGTGTGAGTGTGCTCGCTCCCCCCCCCCCCCCCCCCCCCCCCAGTCATGAGTAGGCTCACCATGAAGATGAAAATGCGGCAACATTTTGCATTGGTGTGTGTATATGTGACATCAGTTTCAAATGATTTGAACGGGCGAAAGAACAATGTCAGGTAGGAAGCATTTCATTGTTTATAACTGACATCTGCATGTGTGTGGCATGCTAAAATCTTGCTTTTTACTAAAAGCATGGTGGGCGGCTGTGATAGAATCAGTTTCGGCATGCTTCATAAGCACGTAGAGCACGCAGATAAACAAGCAAAACATGCCCAGGCCGTGGTAGGGAAACCACCGCAGTGTTCCCAGTGAAGCTGACCAGACCAGACACTGTTTATTCAGGCCAAGTACCGGCTGTCAGGCAGGAGTCCCGCGACTAATTTTTTCTGTCAGTTTAAAAGGAAAGATATGCATGTCCAATATATGCTTGAGGTTGAGTGATATAGCTTCAGGAACGCATGCTCTCCACCGAGTTGCGATTTCATTTCACATTGTGTGTGTTCGTTAGTCTCTTTCAATTGTTTTTGTTGACAAATCTTTGTGGTGCTTGTCAGCAATGCATAGAAAAGAAGACCCATTCATGTCTGGTGTCGTTCTGTCAGTCAGAGACCCCACATTACAGTGACATCAATCAACCACAGTTCGTTGCATTCTGGCGCAAAGTATTAATAAAGAAACACAGCATCCTGTTTTTAACACACTATCAGCCAGACAGCTAGTATCACATTACGCGTAGGGAGGAAAGCTTGTGGCAGGTAAGCGCGAGGAAGCTGGCAGCTGTCAGCAGAAGTGCGCTGTTTAAAACAAACCGCGGCCGTTCCATCCCTTCCCCTCCTGCGACCGATAGGCGGTCAGGGGTTATTGCCCTTGTCTTCAACTAAAGATACCTCTGCAGACACACGTGCCTGACACAAAAAGACTGCCTCGCTGGAACTTCAGAGTGAGCAAAGCAGAAAAAAACAGTACCATAAAAAAACTGACGTCTCAAGTTCTTTATCACGCATTTCAGCCCTTCCCACTGAGCTACATGTCTACATCAAACACTTGTTGGAAAGACAGATGAGAGAAGTCAATATCAATATGACAGAAAGACAGGAGGGATGAGAAAGAGAGGGAGGGAATGCTACCTGTACATGCTGTTGACGAACACCTACCTTTTCCTGCCCCTTCCAGCCGCACCATGGGTCTTGCTGCGAGTTCAGCATTCATGCGCATCACGTTCTTCTCGTACAGAGGGCAGCCTGACAGACGGTGGTGGGACGTGAACTTGCCTGTGATGTGACCCGAGCTGTCACAACCAGGGTGGGACACTTCCTGCCACAAACAGGTTGGTCATGTCATCCTCAGTCAGCTGTTCTCAAACAATTCACTAGACACCAAGGCTGGTCCGTCCCGTTACTGTTAACTAACACTTCACCAACAAAACATGACAAAGGCAAAAAATAAGAGGTTGCTGGCACATAGAGTCAACAGAATGACTTCAGCCAGTTCTTTCTTTCATTAGGTCTACCCCTACATTCCCTCCCCACACAACCTAAAACATGTGAAGAAAAACACAAAACAGTCACCTCCTCCTTTGAACCTCATGTGCCTACATCTTTTACAGCTGCTGACATTCAATGTTCTTACATAGGGATCAAAAGGGCCTGAGGGTATAGTGGTAAGGGAGGAGTATGCAGAAAATCCTTTTCTTAAATACATAACTGATCACTCACTAAGAACTGCACTTCACAGATGCAAAAAAAAAGCTAGTGGTTCCTTTCAATAAAAACATATGAACAGCCATAACTTTTCAATTTGCATTTTCACTACAGAACGTTTTCCTTGTTCACTTTTTTGTTTAAATCTGAGAAGAAAATGATGTAAACAGACAAGCTGGCACTTTTCAATAAACAAAGGGCTAACAACCACCGATACCTGAGCTCTCCCCCCCTCCATTTTGACGCGTACAGCCAGCGGGGCGGCAGAACCCTCTCGCTGCGAGTAGAGCCCAGTCGGTCCTGCAGGGTGGACTCCTTATTCATGTTCACACTGGAATAGGGACAGCCGAAGGCGCTGCACACAGTGTGTCCACTGGTAATTCTTTTTTTTAGTTCACACTGCAGTAATGATACAATACTGTGCTGCAAGCGACACAAACCTAAAACTAAGAAAAACAAACAAACAGTGATTTCATGTTCATGTTCGACACTGGAATAGGGACAGCCAAAGCAATGCACTCAGTGATTTTAACCAGAGATTCCTACGAGTTTACAGTGCAGTCATGACAGGTTAATGTGCTGCAAACAAATCCCCTCTGGCCCCCCCTCCCCGCCCCCATAAAATTAAAAAAAACCCTCAACCCCAGTGATTTCATGTTCATGTTCACACTGGAATATGGACAGCCGAAGGCACTGCACTCAGTGACTTTAACTAGAGATTTAACTAGAAGATTCCTACGAGTTCACAACGCAGTCATGACAGGTTACTGTGCTGAAAACAAACCCCTCTCTGCCCCCCACCCCCACCACCCAAAATGAAAAAAAACCCTCAACCCCAGTGATTCCATGTTCACATCTAAGTACAGACAATCAAAGGCACTGCACACAATAATCCTCACTGATGATTCCTTTGAGTTCAAAGTGCGGTAACAATAGCATACTATGCTGCAAGCTAAATAACACTGACCAACCAGCCGCCGTGGCGAAGTGGTTAGCGTCACGGACTCCCGGCTGGGAGGTCGTGGGTTCGAATCCCATCAGAAGTCATGTGGGTTTTTGCTGCCCCCGACCGGCTCCTACCCAGAGTTGAGTTTGCTGCGGACTCAGTTGGGAAGACTGGGACCACACAGTTGAGTTTCATCCACTTAATGGATGCGTTTCTGAGAGTGTTGCTCAGATTCCTGATCAACACTGCAGGTGCCTGTATCTCTCGGGCCTGGTTGACGCCAGGATATATTATGAAAGGAAGTGTAGAGTACAGCCCTGTCATGTAGTCTCAGACCGAAATGGAAATCCGTAGCATCATCTTAACCCTCTTGACCATCGAGCGCCCGCTAGCGCCCGGCCGGAAATCACACAGCCAAAACGCTGAGCGCCCGCCAGCGCCCGGTAAAACACGTGGCAACAATGGGCGCCGCCATGTTTCTCGTAGAAAAGGAAGTCTCGCGAGAACGTGACTTCCTTCTTCCTGTAGCCATTTACTTCCGTTTGCAAAAAAAAAACGCGAGTCGATACGTGCCGTGGTTCTCGAGTTTCGAATTCTTTAAGTTTTGTGGTCGAAATGCCGTTTTTCACCGTGGCTAACCTTGAGTTCTGCCGTTCTATAATGAGATTTAGTGATGGAGATACTGTGTTTTGTAGGATTTACGGCATAAGACTTTGTGAAAGTGCTGGGTAATGAAGCTTAGAGTGACCTAGATTTCGACTGGGATGAAGTTCCAGGTATGATGAACAACAATTCGGAAGAAAGTTCTGAAGAAGACTTTTTTTATTTCCCGAGTAAATGGCTCATGTGACATTCTTCAAACTTACGATATAGCAACATATATATTCGTAGGAATTTTCAAATTATTTTCATTTCGTTGTTTCCTTTCCTCTCTTTTAAATTAATTTTTAATTGGATAACCATGTTTAAATTACGGAGTTACTTACCTTGCCGACGGTTTTCGGTGTAACTAAGCTCAGATAAGTGCATACAGAAGAGGGTTAATCGCCCTCATTCTCATCGATCGACATAAAAAAAAGTCAAGTTCTGTGGCTCTTCATGCCCTGCTCTCATGGTGACCTCAGTTTCGATGTCCTCTCCACGTCTGTGGCCTTGGTTTGGTTCCGTCGGGGGCACCAGTACCGGCGAGTCCATGGGGGCTGTCGTTGGACGGACATGGAGGCGCCCTCCGGAGGGAGAGCTCACTCACGCCGGCTCCGCAACTAAGCAATTATTGTCGTCAGTAGGGGGCTTAGTAGGTGGTGTCCTGCGTATGTTAGATCAGAACAGGCGCCACTGAACACCACCGAAGTGACTCGGCAGCAGTGCAGTGTCTCCTCCGGATGGGTTGCCTCTTGACGGCTTGACATTGACTTCTTTCTGTGGATTGCCGGTGCTGGGGCTGCAGCGGGGCCGACCGGGCCGTGGCTGTGGACAGGGTGTCGGAATGAGCGGCGTGGACGCACTGCCTCTGAGGTGGCGCAGAGGTTGGGACAGCAAAAAAATTTTTTAAAAATAACACTGACCGCTTATTCATGTTCACAGTGAAGAAGAGGCAGTCGAATGATGCCTTAAAAGGATGTCTTCCTTCATGCTCATTGGAGAGTTACCTCTGAACAATTATGTTTCCCCAAAATGGGGAGTTTTTATTATACTCCCTGTTTGGCTAGTATACTTACCATGTCAGACCATAGCATTCAATGGCATTTGGTCAGCTCTGCCAGGCCGAAATTTTTTGTGGCAAATGCAGTCATAAGACAGTCACGTGACGCCCACCTACATCTGCCAATGGAAGAAGCCGGTGTTCGCTTCCTGTACCTCATTCAGCGAGGCCTGTGCGCAAGGTAACCCCGAGAACCTTGGCGCTAGAGGGGATAGTAGGGCGTGCATTAGAGTCTGACATGGTAAGTATACTAGCCAAACAGGGAGTATAATAAAAACTCCCCATTTTGGCGTAATATACTATACCATGTCAGACCATAGCAGAATTTAAAGGAATCGGAGGAGGGCCGAGCGCCCTAGTGGTTCTTGGGGTTAACCGAAAATGGCTGCATTGGCCGCCACAAAGGAGATCCCTTTAGAACCGTCAGCCCTGGTCATGCGGATATCCCTTAAATAAAAGTTTATAAAGGGGTTCCCGCACACCAGTAGGCTGCCTCAAGGAGATGGCGCAAGGGGACAGAGTGCTGGAACGCTGCGAAAGTGGCCAGCGCTCTGACCTCATGGGCCCAGGGATATGGGACAGGGAGATTCCTGTACGCCTGCACGTAGGCAGATCTCACCATCCTGGAAAGCCACCTAGAAATAGTGTCAGCCGAGATGTCTTTCTTATTATTGGGGTTGACAGAAATAAGGAGATGTCTCTGGGAGGAGCGCCTGGGCCGCGAGCATTCCCAGTAGTATCTCAGACACCTGGAAGGGCACAGGTCCATGTCTCCCCCATTCTCCTCTCTTTCTAAGCTATCCGCCAGTGAGCGCATGACAAGGGAAGGAGAGGCAGTGCATCTGGAGGTTCGAGTGAGGGCGACCTGAGCGGGGTTGCCTGAGCATGTCCCACCGAGGGGTTCAGCTGGAGGGGGGGGGGGACATGGGTGAGGGACTTGAGGTCCGGAAACCAGGACTGGGTCAGCCACCACGGGGTTATGAGGATGAACCTGGGTCTTTCCAACCTCGCCTCCCTGATCACCTTGTGGAGGATTGGGAAGGGGGGAAAGGTGTATGCTATGAGGCCCGCCCAGGAAAGGAGAGCGCATCAACTGCATACGCTTGGGGATCGGGGACAGGAGAGACATACATCGGAAGTCGATGGTTGAACCGGGTGGCAAAGAGGTCGACCATAGGCCTGAACCAGTGTTCCCACACCGCCGTCAGGGTTAGTTTGTTGAGGGTCCACTCTGTGAGTAGGAGGGACCTTGACCGGCTGAGGGAATCTGCCAGGATACTGCGTATCCCCGCTATGTGTCTCACGCAGAGGGTGATTCCCCATGTGTGACACCAGCAAAGGCAGACCTCTGTCCGAAGTGAGAGGCCAATGGAGCGAGCCCCCCCCCCCCCGTTGACATAGCAAGCTATCGAAGTGTTGTCCCCGTGAGGAGGAGAACAAGTCAGTAAGAGACCTGGTGTTGGAAGCGGAGGAGGGCTAGCCTGACCGCTTCCAATTCTAGGACACTGATGTGGAGACGTGCAGTCTGTGCATCCCACACTCCCGAGGCATAACTGTCCGCCAAGTGGGCCCCCAAGCCCAAGTTGGAGGCGTCTGTGTAGAGTTCCAGTGGCTGAGTTGGGAGGGAGATTGGAACCCCGGTGGACAGTGTGGATGGGTTGAGCCACTCCTCCGTAGCCCAAATGAACCAGTGCCCGAGGGGAACGGTCTGGTCCCAACGGTCAGAGGTCTGCGACAGACGTCGATGGAACTCCCTTTGGAGTTGGCGTTTGGGGACCCAACCCAGGGGAATAAGGGACGAGAGGGACTCCATCATCCCAAGGAGGGAGGTCAGGGTTCTGGCCGAGGTGCGGGATGCCCTGTGGATGTGGGAGATGAGGTCCATTGTCCAGGCGGACCTCTCTGGGGTAGGGGAGACCTGATGGCGATGGTGTTGAAACTCATACCCAGAAAGGAAAACCTCTGACTGGGATTGAGTTCACACTTGCTGGGGTTGGTGACAAACCCCAGTGTGGAACAGAGGCTCAGGAGGCGGTTGGTGTGGGCTTGGCACTGGGCCTGGGAGGAAGCCAGGACGAGCCAGTCGTCCAGGTACACCAGGAGGCGAATGTCCTCCTGTCTGGCCAGGGAGGCCATCTCCTTGACAACCTTCATGAAGAGGAAGGGTGCGAGGGAGAGACCAAAGGGGAGGGCCTTGAACTGGAACACCCGACCCTGCCAGACGATCCGGAGGAATCGTCTGTGGGATGGGTGTATAAGATCTGAAAGTAAGCGTCCTTCAGATCTATGGAGGTAGCCCAATCGAGATGATGGATGGAGTCTCTGATCTGGGTCGGAGTGTGTCCATCTTGAAATTGGTGGGTCTGAGGAACTTGAGGGGAGAGAGGTCGAGGATGGGCCTCTATACTCCTGAGGGTTTGGGGGATCACAAAGAGGTGGGAGTAAAATCCGGGGCTGGGATGGGAAATCTCCATGATGGCCCCTTTCTGGAGGAGTTCTTGGACCTCCAGGCGAAGAGCCTCCGCTTTGGCCTGGGGGGTCGGGTCCGTTGGGGGATGGAGGGGGAGCGCATCAGGGGAGGTCGTTTGTGGGCCCCAAAGGTAGGCAAAACCCTTCCTGTAAAACCACCACTATCCAGAGGCTGAGGCCCATACATCTCCACTGGTGGGCATGCTGGCAGAGGCTGCCTGCCAGGGGGACCGAAGGTCTGGACTGGGGGGAGGGCAATAAGGCGGGAGGGGGGTTTAGCTGAAAGGGTTCTCCCTGATCCAGGGTCCCCTTAGGCGACTCCCCCCGTCACCTCCGGGACCGTGTCTGCTGGCTGAACCGAAAATTCTGCTGGAAAGGTTTCGGTTTTGGCCTAGAGGGGATATACGGGCGCTCGGCGGGCCCGTGCGGTGTGAGATGGTGACTGCCTGGGATAGGGTTTGGGCCTGGAGAAGGCGGGGGGAGGAACGCAATGGGGCCTAGCAGGGCGTGGTGGTGGCCTGCCGCAAACGATGCTGCCTGCTTGCGTTCTTCGACTGAGTGCGATATGACCACAGTCACATAGTCGCCAAAGAGCGACTGGTCCTGGCCCAGGATGCACCGCAAGGATGCCTTAAGCACAGGGGAGAGATCGGACCATGCCAGCACGGCATCTCTAGCGCCCAACAGGCAATTAAGGTGGCTCCTGACTGCGCTGTCCGCCGCAGCTGAAAGGTGATGCGAGATCCTGTTGACCAGGTATCGCATAAATGAGTCGCTGAACAAGTGAGAGTCCGCCTCCTGGTGTGTCACGGAGCCCGAGTCCAAGGACACTGGGGGACAGCGCCGTCCTCCTCCGGCCAGAGTACCTTCACCCGCTGCAGAAGCATGCCTAGAAAGGATCCCCATTCTGGCTACCTGGTCCCACTCCTTTAGGTTCTTCATGGAGATGGTGCCGGATGTACGGGGGGGGGAGGGGGGGGGGGGTCAGGTTGGGAATAAGCCGACAGTCTGCCTGGGAAATGCCCATTTCCCTGGTCACAGGATTGTCTGAGAACAAGGAGGCGACCGTGGACTTCTTGCAGTCCCCAAGGAGAGTGCCGACGGGGGCCGCATTAGGGGCCGAGATGGACCCTTGTCCTGACGGAGGGAGGGCTTATGCACCCCTGGCACCTGTACCCCTCGGGGAATATGTGACGGTCGATCGGGGTTGGTCGACCGCCCGTGTGTATGGACAGCGTGACCATATACCCAGAGCTATGGACACCCCCGGGGTCTTCCCACGGCGTAACCATAAGTCTGCTTCCGGAGTCTGGACACTCCTCGAGCACAGGTATTGGCTGCACCTGTGCCCGGTGGGGGAGAGCATCATGAGTCCGCGTGTCAAGTTCGGGGGGGGGGGGGGGGGAACTAGTGACATGGGGCTCATCAAGGCAAGTGACGAGCGGTGATTCCAGCCTGGACCCGTCACCCGTGCTGGTCCGCGTCTCAGCAAAGTTCCCCGGGGGCCGAGGGTCGTGTGACGCAGCATAATAGAGAGAAATCTCACTGTGCGTCGGAAGGGTAGAAGGCAAGCTGGCCGATGAAGATGGGGGAGAGGAGAGAATTTCGATAAGAAGTTTTGACTTGGCTTTGCCCTTTTAGGGGAGCCTTGCACTAAGATTTTCTGGGCAGGCTGAAAGAAAGGCATTTAGTAATGGTGGCCTTGTAGCCTTCCGATGCAGCGATTGTGTATCCGTCGATCGGGTAGAGGAGGTATGGTCGCCGTCCCCTCCGCGGAATAGTCTTCTCCTTCTACCCTGGCTGTACGTTCTTCCATAGCAAGAATGGATTACTCTGAATTGGAATCGACACGTGGGCTCTCCGGGAATATGAGCGACTTCTGAAGGCGAAATGGCTCAACCCGTCATTGTCCTTCACCATGTTGGGCTATGGTGGCAGAGCAAACCCGGAACACACGACCACGAAGCGGAGACAAGTCAGTCAATCGAGAAAATGTTCATTAAACTCGATCGGCCATATGGAACCGTACTGATATAAACAGCAGCGGTAATAGCTGAGCGAGAACAAAGTCACTCATGTGTCGTACAAGGGAATCGAGAAATCGACTGAAAACTCGATCTACCTGTACATAGTACTGATACTGAGAAATGCGGAGTAATGCTAGATCAAAATCTCGATCAGCGTGTACTAGTACGATAAACTTCATACACTAATCTCATCGTACACTAAACCCAGTACGAGTATGATGAACTTCATACACTAAACCCAGCATGTTGTACGAGGCCAGCCACGAGGTGAGGCGATATGGTGGAAAATACGACCAGCGAGGGAGAAGATGTCGACCGAGGATTGGCGAGTGTTCGATCGTCGAAGTGAAAATAAAGGGAGCGCGTGAGCGAAAAGTAAATAAAACATGCAGAAAATGCCATGAAGAAGAGGAGATGGAATGCGTTACCACAGGAGCAACGGCAAAACTGAGACAGTGCCGATGCAACTTGCACTGACAAGACAAAATCGTGAGAGCAAGGCAAAATCGCGAGAGCTATACGACAATCGAACAAAGTCGCGACAGTCACGATGAGCGTGAAAAGAAAGAAATTATTGAAATGCTAGCCCACCAAGAGCCTCACACGGCACGTGTACTTAGGGTTTAGCGCAAGCCACAACTGAATAAGTAAAGAAGTAAAACACAAGCAATCTTTACACAAAAGCAGAGTGTAGGCGAGACAGAGCACAAGATTTATCTTGCTTAGGCGGCAGGCCGAAGATGAATGAGGTACAGGAAGCGGACACTGGCTTCTTCTATTGGCAGAAGTAGGGTGGGTGTCACGTGACCATCTTATGATCGCATTTGCCACAAAAAATTTCAGCCTGGCAGAGCTGACTAACTGCCATTGAATGCTATGGTCTGACATGGTATAGTATATGACACCACTATAAAGTCATCATATATATGATGAGTACACCATACTGCCCCAAAACAAAACATGTCCAAGTGTTGTGTTACCCATGGTGACCAGCATATTCTCCTCTGATGTGGCTCTCCTCCACACTCCAAATGCAAACCGAGTATCGTGTTACCTGTGATGTCCAACCTATTTGGAGTATCCTGTTACCTGTGATGTCCAACCTATCTAGAGTATCGTGTTACCTGTGATGTCCAACCTATTTGGAGTATCCTGTTACCTGTGATGTCCAACCTATCTGGAGTATCCTGTTACCTGTGATGTCCAACCTATTTGGAGTATTGTGTTACCTGTGATGTCCAGCCTATCTGGAGTATCCTGTTACCTGTGATGTCCAACCTATCTAGAGTATCGTGTTACCTGTGATGTCCAACCTATTTGGAGTATCCTGTTACCTGTGATGTCCAACCTATCTGGAGTATCCTGCTACCTGTGATGTCCAACCTATTTGGAGTATCGTGTTACCTGTGATGTCCAACCTATTTGGGGTATGGTGTTACCTGTGATGTCCAACCTATCTGGAGTATCATGTTACCTGTGATGCCCAACCTATCTGGAGTATTGTGTTACTGTGATGTCCAACCTATTTGGAGTATTGTGTTTACCTGTGATGTCCAACGTATTTGGCTCCTTTGATGTGGCCCACTCCATTGCAGCCTGGGGTGGGACAGCTGCTCTGCTGGAAAGTTTCCTCCTCTGCACAACACAATGCAACCACTGGGGAAAACAACGTCAGACATTCACATGAAGCGGACCCAAGGCCAGACATTCACATGAAGCGGACCCAAGGCCAGACATTCACATGAAGCGGACCCAAGGCCAGACATTCACATGAAGTGGACCCAACATTCACATGAAGCGGACCCAACATTCACATGAAGCGGACCCAAGGCCAGACATTCACATGAAGTGGACCCAACATTCATATGAAGCGGACCCAACATTCACATGAAGCGGACCCAACATACCCAACATTCATTATGAAGCGGACCCAACATTCACATGAAGCGGACCCAACATTCATATGAAGTGGACCTAACATTCATATGAAGTGGACCCAACATTCACATGAAGCGGACCCAACATTCATATGAAGCGGACCCAACATTCATATGAAGCGGACCCAACATTCATTATGAAGCGGACCCAAGGACAGACATTCATATGAAGCGGACCCAACATTCATATGAAGCGGACCCAACATTCATCAGGATGAAAACAGTTTTTTAAAAAAAAAGAGGAGATTGGCGTGGGTCTGGGGGTTGCCGTAGGCCCCCAGGGGTCCAGGGGCAACAACATGGCAGGGGTAAGGGGTCACTGCCCCCTGAAGCTGAAGCATATTTTGTATTAAGTAAGGCATAAAAATCTTTAGAAATCACTGTCTTGCTTCTAAACAACAACTCATTCTATAAAACAGCTTTCAACACCATGGAGACTGAGAGACTGACATGGAAAGAAACTATGTCAATTGAGACAAAGCAACAATTTAGTATGATGAATCCTCAGAACTGTAGCTGTAGAAAATTTAACAAACAGTGCTTTCAGGCCATAAAGAATAAGGCCTGTAGACAAGTAAATCTCTGAGTGGGAATCAAACTAAGTAAACCAGATGTATAAAAATGACTGCTGGACTGCAATAAACACAATATGAACAATGATTACTTTGAAGTCCTTAAAAAAAAAAAAAAAAAAAAAAAAAAAAAAAAAAACTCAAGCTTTCAGGCCTAGGACCCTTCATCGGGAAACACTTAACAGTAAACACAAAGGACAAAAAAGAACATAAAAGAACAAATTACATCAAAACAAATTGATGTCACAACAGTACACCACACACAACCCCCCCCCCACACACACACACTTCTCCCTCCCCCCCCATACAACTAATCATATCCCCCCCCCCCCTCTTTGACAAGTTTGTGTGTGTGGTGGGGGGGAATGTTTGTGTGTGTGTGTGTGGGGGGGGGGGGGGGGGGGGGGGGGGGGGGGGTGAGGTGGGGTAGGGGGGGGGGGGGCCAAAGTGTGGGGGGTATATGTTATGTGGGGTGAGGTTGGGGGTGGGTGGGTGTTGGGGGAGGAGGAGGAGAGGGGAAGTATATTGGGGGTGGGTGCTGTGGAAAAGTATTTCGTAGGGGGGGGCTGTTGGCAGAAACCTAACAGACCTAACGCATGTAGCAAATGTTTGCATTATGCTGTGCTACCAGGGGGAAAGTGTTACACAACACTGTTGTGACATCAACTTGTTTTGATGTCATTTGTTCTTTTATGTTCTTTTTCATCACTCTGACGTTTTTTCCCCTGCTTGGAAGACTCTACGAGTCAAAGAGAGTTTGAAGTTTTTTTTTTTTTTTTCCCGCTGTTTTGTTATCCTGTTTTCGCCTTGTGTTTACTGTTTAATGTTTCCTGATGAAGGGTCTAAAGCTTGAGTGTTTATCATTCTTTTTTTTTTTTTAAAGGACTTCAAAGTACTCATTTTTTCCTGTTTAGTAAATCAGAGATAGAATCAAGCCGTCATGGAAATGGAACTTGTAGAAAAATCAGAGTAGGAGTCAAACTATCAATGGAAATGAAACGTAGATTGTTGCATACCCAATGATGTGAAAACATGCTGTAATGTTGTAATTTTCTGTTGGTGACTGGAATGCTCAATGTGATCTCTGATTGCCACAAAGCCACGACTACCAAAGTAGACATTTTTTGGCAAGGTTCACAAAATGCTTAAAACTCGCCGTCTTTGTCATATTTTCTTATTACATCCCGACTCTGCGGTCACACACCTCCTTCCGCAGCCACTTGGTCTTCTAGTGGTTCACATACTTTTTTTTTTTTTTTTTTTTTTCACACTCGCTGGCGGCAACCTCTCACTTTGAATCGACTCCATGATGAGAAATGACACTGGAAGAAAGCAGAATGAGAACTACGCCGTTTGAGAACATTACTGACTGAGAAGGAATTCGCTGTGCAGACAAATTGAGATCGTTTCAAAGCTTCACTCTTTGAATACTTTTTCGGCGGAGTTTTTTGTTTTTTCAGCGGAGATGCGAAAAAATAACGGCGGACATGGCGGAAACGGCGGAGGAGTTTTCATCCCTGATTCATATGAAGTGGACCCAACATTCACATGAAGCGGACCCAACATTCACATGAAGCGGACCCAACATTCATATGAAGCGGACCCAACATTCACATGAAGCGGTGGACCCAAACATTCACATGAAGTGGACCCAAACATTCATATGAAGCGGACCCAACATTCATATGAAGCGGACCCAACAACATTCATATGAAGCGGACCCAACATTCATATGAAGTGGACCCAAGGCCAGACATTCACACACAGTACAGACAAGGCCAGACGTTCACACAAAGTACAGACAAGGCCAGACATTTCACACAGTACAGACATGGCCAGACATTCACACAAAGTACAGACAAGCCAGACATTCACACAGTACAGACATGGCCAGACATTCACACAAAGTACAGACAAGGCCAGACATTCACACAAAGTACAGACAAGGCCAGACATTCACAAAGTACAGACAAGGCCAGACATTCACACAAAGTACAGACAAGGCCAGACATTCACAAAAAGTACAGACAAAGCCAGACATTCACACAACAAGGGCACAAAGACGGACATAACTTTTTTCTTGCCAATTAGACACAGACATGTTTTTATATCCCTAAACTTTATAACTTTTCTAAATTTTAAAATTTTTAAAAATTTTTCTTCTTTAATTGTTCAATATTTGGTAATTGTCCGTGCGCATTTTAGAAACCACTGATATTTGTGAGATCCCCTTCTTAGCAATATTCCTCCTCAAAAGGATTTAGTCGGCTGGTTTTTTTGTGTGTGTGTCAGATAGACTGTCAGCATTTCTTTGGTCGTCAATGTTGGATGAATTTTTTGATGATTCATGTGTTGATTACAAAGTTCTGGATCAAAATCACACCCTAATCTGTAATGATATCATCAAGAACCTGTTGAGAAGCATGCGTTCCAACTTTCTGAATGACACAGGAAAACTGACCTCTATCAATTTATCAGGAAATATTTTGTTCTCTTTCTGCAGATTTATGCACATGCATGAGCTTTGAACCAGCTGACTGTAACAAAACAGTTGTTCAGTGACAAAACTCAGGCACAGGGTTGAAAGTGTTAGGGTTCAGGTCCCCTCTTTTACTGTTGTGTCATAATCATTAACGGTAATTCTAAGTTGGATTAAAACACTTTTCCATGGTAGGACACTCGTTCAGGTTCACTCCGTAACAAAGCAATTTTTGTTATAAGCAGGTGGCTTGGTCGGTGGTATCCTGCATATGCTGAATTAGACCAGGCTGCACTGACCACCAACAACTGCTGACAGCAGTGCAGCGTTTCCATCAGTGTGCTGGCCACATGAACACGTGACACTGACTCTCCCTGTGGATTCCCAGTTCTTGAGCGGAGACAAGAGTGTGACTGTGTGTGGAGAGTTGGAATGAGAGGCATGGGGATAATGCAGCTGGAGTGACATCAAAGATAAGACAGATAAACAACAAAAATAAAGGGAAAAAAAAGGGATTATGGCAAACATTTGGACAGATTTTTCTTTCAAAAAAAGGGAAAAACAGCAAAAACAAAGGGAAAAAAAAAAAAAGGATTATGACATTTGTTTGGACAGCTAAGTATTTCTACAAAAAACACTTTAAAGAAGGTCAGGAAAAGCCCCAATCCAATGTAGATGACTCACTGTAGGGAGGCTCCAAGGTACAGCCTGTGCGACTGCACCATCCTGGTGGTTTGATGTCGGGGGAATCGTCGTCCAGCCAGTAGTCGTACATGTCCGGCCAGCCGTCAAAATGAACCAGCACCTGGTGCTCCTTCACCTCCTGGATGGTTGCTGCCCGCACCAGGATGGGGTTGCGACGGTCCACCACCTCCACCCTCATGCCCACTTCAAAGCCCACTGGGGCTCTCTGTCAGGGGGACAAGGCAACAGAGAACAAATGTGTAGCATGCAGATAAAACACAATCTGCTTTATGATGAACTTCATTTTTTCATTTACACTAAATACTTCCATCCCCTTCTCTTTCTTTAAGTTCCTTCTCCTTCCACTCTCTCCTCAAACAAATTTTCCTTGTATTCTATAAGGACACATAAAAATATCGTGTATTGTGCATCACTCTTTTCTCCCACCCTGCCCTTCCCTACCTTTCCCCTAAAAATCTGTTGACTTGCTACAGCAAGAGCCGGCACGGCTCAGGATTCTTGTCTTGTTCCGAAGGCAAGTCCAAACAAGACAAAGACACTGCGCATCTCCAATCAACTCTGAAAGGACTTGGAAGCAGGAACCTGATGCAGCAGGAATGTAGTACATGTACTAACAACAGTAGCCTCCTTTAGCGGTTGCTTTCATATCACCGTCCAGATCAGATCCATCTTTTCGTTCTTTTGTTCCAGGGTGTACGTCTGGAATCTCTTTACTACAGGGACATCTTTTGTGCCAGGGTGTACGTCTGGAATCTCTTTACTACAGGGACATCTTTTGTGCCAGGGTGTACGTCTGGAATCTCTTTACTATAAGGACATCTTTTGTGCCAGGGTGTACGTCTGGAATCTCTTTACTACAGGGATATCTTTTGTTCCAGGGTGTATGTCTGGAATCTCTTTACTACAGGGGCATCTTTTTGTTCCAGGGTGTACGTCTGGAATCTCTTTACTACAGGGACATCTTTTGTTCAAGGGTGTACGTCTGGAATCTCTTTACTACAAGGACATCTTTTGAACAAATGAGGAAGTTTGTGAGCTGTCACCATACAATTAAAGGTGACTGAGGTATAATTTCCTCTAGATCCACAAACCACAAGTCATACCTGTGAGACAACAGTTCATCAATCAGTCCAAGGCATCCACTGATAATGATAACAATTAAAAAAAAAAAAAAAGTTTCACCTCTTATCTTGAAGCTGAAACTAGTTAGGTAGTCTTTGGTGATAAGCCATTTTCCGCTATAGAGAAATTATTCAAGAAACAACATGTTCACATTAAAAATTGAAGTTCAGTCTCTACATCCTCTGAACACTTGAGGTTTGATTTTACAATCTAGCTAGCCAAAGACAGAGAGAGCAGCAAGCCACTTGCAACTCACAGGTTTGAAGGCACGGGCTGGCACTGCCTGGCACTTGGTCTGCGTGAGATAGTCCTCCCATGTGAAGGACTCCACATCCGTCCAGTCTGCAACCACAGCCACCAGTCATCACAGCCTGTCAAGTTTTCTGGTGGAACATGTTTGTGCAGACATTTTTCAGAGGATGCTTGGAACATTCATGAAAGAACTGTGGGACTGATGTTCATGGCACCCTGACAGGCCTCAGTGCAGAGCTCTATCTTCCTGCATTTGGGATCAAGTTTTGTATCATCCACTCTGGGGTCAAACCCATGACCAGGACTACTTCTTTATACAGCTTTCAACAATCTGTTTTCAGTTCTGCAGTGTCTTATCAATGCATGATGTCACAGCCTGACAATTTTGCTTTCAACCCCAGCAGACAAGATGACCACTGTCCACTCTGGCAAAGTGTGCACATGGTCTCATGATGTCAGTGTCATCAACCAGCAAACAGAAAATGCAACAAACATTATGTGGATTCCACTCTCCCCCTATTCCACTCCCTCTCCACCCCCACTGCCCTCCTCCCTTCTCCTCTGCGTGATATTGCTGGCTTTTAAAAGGCCTACCGGTGTGGGTGGGCAAGAACAATAATTTACTGCTTTAACCCTTTCACTGCCAAAGGCGCCATTTGGCGACGGTGTGTGTGACCGCCAAAGGCGCCGTTTGGCGACCAGCTGGGGTTACCTAACTCCCGAGATTCTCACTCTCTCTAATCTCTCATGAGACAGAAAGCCAGAAAGAAATGTCATAGTTGGGTGATTCCCTGACCTGTGCTCACAGCCAGTTTGCTTCATCAGAGCGCTGTTCAGTTAAGTGTTCTTTATCAATTTATTCCGATCGATCGTTTTTTCCATTCACTATGATGTCACAACTAAGAACTTCTGGTACTCAGCCTCACTGTACTTTTACCACAGATCAGGTGCCAGAAATATTGAAAAGACGGTCAGCTATACTGAATAAGATAAAGAACACCCACATTGTGAGCAGCACACATCTGGCTACTTGAAAGGGGGGGGAAGGGGGGGGGGGGGGGGCTGACCGAATTATACAGTGGCTGACTGTTGAAGCGTGCCAACTGGCTGAGCAGTGATCAGTGATCAGTGCGTCACGTACACACACACATAAGAGGCCCTGAACAAGCTCAGTGTTGCTGGCTCTGGGCCAACTTTTTGTGCCTGTCACTCAGTGAGAGAGGCCTTATAGAGGTGAGTAGCAGCCACGAGATAATGAATGAACTGCAAGCCCAGCTGGCGAAGGGGGCGTGGCTGACTGACTGACACGTGTCAGAGGTTTGCTGCAGAGACGGTTTGGAGTGGTAAGCTCACTCATAGACCTATCAGAATTCATCTTCAGGTTATAGAGACCCACAGACAAGTGATTGACAGTTTTCATAGAAAAACTATTGCTGTGAACAGAGAGTGTGACAGGGATGTGTGTGTGTGTGTGTGTGTGTGTGTGTGTGTGTGTCCCTTTCCCTTTCTTTTCCTTTCTTTGTGCAGTGGGGCATAAGTGTGTGTGTGTGTGTGTGTGTGTGTGTGTTCCCTTTCCCTTTCCCTTTCTTTTCCTTTCTTTGTGCAGTGGGGCATAAGTGTGTGTGTGTGTGTGTGTGTTCCCTTTCCCTTTCTTTTCCTTTCTTTGTGCAGTGGGGCATAAGTGTGTGTGTGTGTGTGTGCGTGTGTGTGTGTGTGTTTCCCCTTTCCCTTTCCTTTCTTTCTTTGTGCAGTGGGGCATAAGTGTGTGTGTGTGTGTGTGCGTGTGCGTGTGTGTGTGTGTGTGTGTGTGTGTGTTCCTTCTCTGTTTTTCTTTCTTTCATGTGTGTGCCAGTGGAGTGTAATCAGTTCGTTATGTGTGTGTGTGTGTGTGTGTGTGTGTGTGTGTGTGTGTGTGTGTGTGTGTGTGTGTGGTTTTATCTCTGCATAACCTCAATAGTCATATCACTAATTATTCCTCTGAATGTTGTTTTCAGGAGTGCTGGTGAACAAGGATGATTTTCAACATGTGGACTTTTTCCAGCTCTTTTTCTGCTCTTGGGGTATGCTGATTTATTGCTTGCTGGTTTTTCTTCATTTTTCTGTTGGATATTACATACTTTCTGGTCTTGATATTAAACGGCTGTCAGTCAGCTCCGTCAGGCCGAAGTTTTGTGGCCAATGCAGTCATAAGATAGTCACGTGACGCCCACCCTACTTCCGCCTACGGAAGATGCCGAAGTTCGTGTACTGTACGTCATTCAATGAGGCCGCGCGCAAGGCAACCCCCAGGGAACTTGGGCGCTAGAGGGGAAGGGTAGGGCGGGCATTAGAGTCTGACATGGTAAGTATACTTAGCCAAACAGGGAGTATAACACAAACTCCCCATTTTGGCGTCGTATACTATATACCATGTCAGACCATAGCAGAATTTAAAGTAATAGGAGAGGGGGCGAGCGCCCTAATGGTTCCTGGGGTAGACCGATATGGCTGCATTGGCCGCCACAAATGAAATCCCTTTAGAACCATCAGCCCTGGTCATGCGGATGTCCCTTAAATAAAAAGTTTTTGAAAGGGTTCTCCGAACGCCAGTAGGCTGCCTCCAGGAGATGGCGCACGGGGACAGAGTGCTGGAACGCTGAGGACGTGGCCAGCGCTCTGACCTCATGGGCTCGGGGTGACAGGGCTGGGAGGTCTTTGTACGCCTGGGCATAGGCAGATCTGATAGTATTGGATAGCCACCTAGAGATAGTGCCCGCCGATATGTTCCTTCTTGTTGTTGGGGTTGATGGAGATAAGAAGGCGTCGCTGCGAGGAACGCCTGGGGCGGGAACGCTCCCAGTAGTATCTGAGGCACCTAGAGGGGCACAGGTCCATGTCCCCACCCCGCTCGTTGCCTAAGATATCGCTAGAGAGCGGATCAGGAGGGAAGGAGAGGCTGTGCCCGGTTCCTGGTTCTTCGCTAAGAACTCAGGTAGGAACTTAAGTGAGACCGAGCCGTCTCTGTGAAAGGCGATGTCCCGAGGGTCCCCGCTGAGGGCATGAATCTCACTTCGCCTTCTGGCTGAGGCCAGGGAGAGAAGGAAGGTGGTCTTGAAGGAGAGGAGGTCAAAGGGAATGGAGCGGAGGGGCTCGAAAGGGGGTTTTCTGAGGGCGCCTAACACCAGAAAGAGGTCCCACAAGGGGGCGCGCCTAGGGGATTGAGCTTCCCGTAGGGCAACCCCCCGTGATAGTTCTCTGAGGAGAAAGTCATTGTCGAAAGATGGGCCGCCGAGCTGTCGGATGGTGGTGCATACGGCCGATCGGTAGCCCCGAATGGAGCTAGCCGAGAGTTAAAGGAGGACGAAAGGTGGGATAGGAAATTGCCTAGCTGGATGTTGGAGGGGTGTAGGTAGGGGACCGAGTTAGCCGTGCACCACGTGACCCATCTCTCCCATCTGTAATTATAGAGGGACTCTGTGCTAGCCCTACGAGAGGCCGAGGCCAAGTCAGTCGTCTCGTAGTCCCTGCGATGCTCCCGCTTCTGTCAGGGTCTCTAGGACAGACCGGGGTCTGTCGGGGGGGGGCGGCGGGGACCGGTGGTCGCAATTTGGCTGGCATAGAAGCCAAGCGTGTAGGCGAAGCATCTGGGGATTGGAGTGAGGGAGGCCCGAGCGAGGTTGTCTGAGCAAGTCCACGAGAGGGGGCTAGCTGGAGAGGGGGAACGTGAGTTAGGGACCTGAGGTCCGGGACCACGACTGAGTCGGCCACCATGGGGGTTATGAGGATGAGTTTGGGTCTCTCCAGCCTGGCCTTCCTGATCACTTTGTGAAGTGGGGGGAGGGGGGAAAGGCGTAGGCGATGAGTCCCGTCCAGGGGAGGGAGAGCGCATCGACCGCGTACGCTCGGGGGTCCGGGACTGGAGAGACATACATGGGGAGTCGATGGTTGAACCGTGTCGCAAATAGGTCGACCATGGGCTTGAACCAGTGATCCCAGACAGTGGTTAGTGTCAGCTTGTTCAGGGTCCACTCTGTGTGCAGAAGGGTCCCTGACCGGCTGAGAGTGTCTGCCAGGATGTTCCGTGTCCCCGCTATGTGTCTCGCACGGAGGGTGGTTCCCCGTGCGTGGCACCAGCGAAGGAGGGCCTCTGTCCGGAGAGAGAGGCCGATGGAGTGAGCCCCCCCCCCCCCCCCCCCCCCCCCCCCCCCGTAATGGGCTACCGACGTGTTGTCCGTGAGGAGGAGAACAGTCGGTGCGAGATTAGATGCTGGAAGTGGAGGAGGGCCAGTCTGACCGCTTCCAACTCTAATATGTTGATGTGGAGGCGAGCCATCTGTGTGTCCCACACATCCCGAGGCATGACTGTCCCCCAAGTGGGCCCCCCAGCCCGAGTTGGAGGCGTCCGTGTATAGTTCGAGGGACTGAGTTGGGAGAGAGATCGGAACGCCGGTGATCAGGGTGGACGGATTGAGCCATTCCTCCGTGGCGCGCCCGAGAAACAGGGGCCGAGGGGAATGGTCAGGTCCCAGCGGTCCGAGGTCTGGGACCAACGACGACGGAACTCCCTCTGCAGCTGGCGTTTGGGGACCCGACCCAGCGGAATGAGGGCAGAAAGGGACTCCATCATCCCTAAGAGGGAGGACAGAGTTCTGGCCGAGGTGTGCGAGGCTTCTCGGGGCGCACGATGAGGTCCACAATCCGGGCGGACCTCTCCGGGGTCGGGGCGACCTTCATGGTAATCGTGTCGAAACTCATGCCCAGGAAAGAGAACCTCTGACTGGGAATAAGTTCGCACTTGAGGGGGTTGTTACAAACCCCAAGGTGGAACAAAGGCTGAGGAGGCGGGTGGTGTGGGCTTGGCACTGAGCCTGGGAGGAGGCTAGGACAAGCCAGTCGTCGAGGTAAACCAGGAGGCGAATGTCCTCCTGCCTGGCCAGGGCGGCCATCTCCTTGACAACCTTCGTGAAGAGGAAGGGTGCCAGGGAGAGGCCAAAGGGGAGAGCTTTGAACTGGAACACCCGAGCTTGCCAGACGAACCGGAGGTAACGTCTGTGCGCCGGGTGAATAAGGATCTGGAAATACGCATCTTTCAGATCTATGGAGGTCGCCCAATCTAGGTGGTGAATGGAGTCTCTGATCTGGGAGGGTGTGTCCATCTTGAACTTGGTATGTCTTAGGAACTTGTTGAGGGGAGAAAAGGTCGAGGATGGGCCTCCATCCCCCCGAAGGTTTGGGGATCACGAACAGGTGGGAGTAAAAACCGGGGTTGGGCTGGAAAAAAAACTTCTGCGATGGCCCCCTTCTGTAGGAGTTCGAGAGGACTTCCAGGCGGAGGGCGTCCGCCTGGGCAGGTGGGGGGGGGGGGGGCTGGGGGACGGAGGAGGAAAACGCATGAGGGGGGGGCGACCGTGAGCCCAGGGTAGGCGAAACCCATCCTGAAGCACCGACACTACCCAGGGGCTGAGGCCCATACGTCGCCACTGGCGGGCATGCCGGGAGAGGTTGCCCGCCAGGGGAGCCGATGGTCCCGGGGGGAAGGGGTACAGTGGGCCGGTGTCTTGCTGGGCAGGTTGTGCCAGTTCCATGCCCCCTACGGGAGTGTCCTCCAGTCACCTGCGGGGCCGTGCTGGCTGGCCGAACCGAAAATTCTGGCGAGGTTTTGGTTTAGGCCTCTGCGAGTTAAGTGGGCGCTTGGCCGGCCCGGCGGTGTGAGATGGGGCTTGACGGGGGTACGGAGTGGGCCTGTTGGCCCTGGGGTAAGACCGAAAGGGGGGTCTGGAAGGGCGTGGCTGAGGCCGGGGGGCGAAGGACGCCGCCTGCTTGCGTTCCTCGAGAGAGAGAGAGACATAGCCGAGGTGGAGTACTCGCCAAAGAGCGAGAGTGATCCTGGCCCGGGACACATCGTAGGGATGCCCTGAGTGCCGGGGAGAGTGAGGAGCGTGCAAGCACCGCGTCTCTAGCCACAAGCAGACAATTAAAATGGCTTGTTGCTGCGCTGTCCGCCAGCAGCCGACAAGTGATGCGATATCCTGTTGACTAGGTGTCGCATGAAGGGATCGCTGAATAAGCGAGGTTCGTCCTGGTGGGGTTCGGAGTTTGTATCCGAAGGCCCTGGGACGGCGCCGTCATCCCCAGGCCAGAGTACCTCCGCCCTCTGCAAGAGCATGCTAAGGTAGGCATGCCCTGCAGTGGTGTGTAAGATGCCCATCCGGGCTACTCGGTCCCAGTCCTTTAACGCCTAAAGGAGACAGTGGCCGAAGTAGGGGGGGGGGTTGGGTATCAGGCGACAATCCGATTGGGAGATGGCCCACTCCCTGGTGGCCGGATTGTCAGCAAAGAGGGAGGTAACAGGGTTCCTGCGGGTCCCAAGTAGGGCGGGCGCCGAAAGGGGCCGCATTGGGTGCCGGGGGAAGGTCTTGACCCGGCGTGGGGACGGCGTCTGCACCCCTGGCGCGTTTCGCCGGACTCTCCCACAGTGAAGTGAGGGACTGAGGAGCTACAATCCTGAGTCTTGAGTGTTGGGCTGGGGGCGGCCCACGATCTCAGGGAAGGCCAAGATATCGGCAGAGGGAGGGGCGTCCCCTCGACACCAAGTCCGGTCGAAACCGTTCAATGGTGTTGATGTCATAAAGCGATGAGAAGAGGTCCTCATCGTAGTCCTCCTCAGGCTGTGGGGAGTCTAATTCCTGGGAAGGGAGGTCTTCCTCAGGAGGCAAGTGCGCGGGTGCGCGAGGGTCCCGCCCTGGTAGGGTGGTGGTGGGGGGGGGGGGGGGGGGGGGCGGGACCCTCGGGACCCTCGTGGCTCTATATACTCGGCAGACGGGCTAGGGTGGGAGAGCCCGGACTGCCGATCGGACAGCGCCCGAGGGGGGAGACCCAGGTCGACCCAAGTCTGTGAGGTTGGGGTGCCACAATCGACCAAATAAATAGTTGTTCAGGTTGGGTGGGGTATTAGCCACTGGTCCCTCTCGGGGGCATAGAGCCACTGGTCCCCGGGGAGATAAGCGGGCTGTGGCGGCCCAGAGTACTGTGCAGGGACTCGCCCGGGGACCGGGACCGGGGGTAACCTGGGGCAGCAGGGGGGGGGGATAATAATCGACCGTGGTATGTGGTCCCCCCCCCCGGAGCATGCCGGGGCCCCAGAGGAATGGGGCAGGTTACCCGTGGTCCCGCTGGTAGATCCTCCCCCCGGAGGAAACGGGACCGAGGACGTTGCCCAAGTGGGGGGCCGAGTAGGTCGGGCCCCCAACGTCCTGAACCCCTAGGGGAACCTGCGACGGGCGACGGGGTTGGTCGGCCGTCTTTGTGTATGTTCACAACCGGTGGATGCACTCGGTGTGTTCCCATACGCCCCAGAGTTATGGACATGTGCATGGTCGTGCCAAGACGTGGCCATAACACTGCATCCGGAGCTAAGGGGACGCTCCTCGTGCAGGGGTGTTGGCTGCACCTGTGCACGGAGGGGGGAGAGCGTCGTGAGACGGCGAGTCCAGATGGGGGGAAGAAGTGGACCCGCCTGTCTCATAAATGCGAGTGACGGGTGGGGGGGGGTCCAGCCCAAGGCCGTCACCCGTGCCTGTCCGCGGCCCGGCAAAGGTCCCCGGGGGCCGGGGGTCGCGTGACTCGGCATAGTAAGGTGATGAGTGAGTAAGCGCAGGAAAGGCTAGAAGGCAGGGGGGCTGGGGGGGCGAAGCGGACTCCCGCTGGGATGTTTTGGCTAGGGGGGGTCCCTTAAGTGGGGCCTTGCCCTTAGAGATTTCCTGGGCATGTCGAAGGAAAGGCACTTAGCAATAGCCCGCCGGTTGCCTTCTAGCTTTCGAACGCAACGGTCGTGCGTCCGTCGGTCGGGTAGAGGAGGGAGATTTCCCGCGTCCCCTCCGCGGGAGGGTCATCTCCAACTACCGCGGCCGTCCGTTCTCCCAAGGAGAGAGAGAACGGTTCGCTCGGGGTTGGAACCAACTCGTGGGTCCTCCGGGAAATGAGCGCGAACCCTGCACGTCAGAGTTGTTGCTCGACCCAGCCGAGTCCTTCACCATATTGGGCGATGGCGCCGAGCGAAACCGGAGCACACGATCGTAAGCGAGAGAGTCACGACGGTCGATCGAGGGGAATAACTAGGGCAATCGATCGACCGTGCGCACACAAAAAAAAAAAAATGAACAACGTACACAATGGAAAAGGTAAACAAGTCCGTACAGGGACACAAAGCGCAGCAGAAAAGGCGAAACTGCGCGTGAGAAGCGACCGTGGCGTGGCCCAAAGTGCTGAGTAACGCCACGTGTAAATACCAGGACAACGGTCGATCGCGATCGTTGAGGACACGAAGGCGAGCGAGAATTTCTGGCAAATGAGGGAAGGGGGCAAAGGAAATAAATTGTGGACGAAAAAAAAACCCCTGTAAAATACTGGGGTATAAGTTGGTGACAAGAGGGGGAGACCGGCGCAAAAAACAAAATGGCGACGAGACTGATGGCGACGAGACTGGCTCACGATCGTCGCACAGGAGGTTGTGGAATCGTGGAATAAATGACGGCGAGGGAGAAAAAACGGAATTTAGTGGCGACTGGGCCGAAGGCGATTGAAAAGGGAAGGCCGATGGATAAAGAGGCACCACCGAACCAGCGATGAACGCGGCGATGGAAAATGCCAATCAAGCTGAACCGGTGACGCGGAATGCAGAACCGGGAGCACACAATCGCGAGAAAATTCCGAAAATAAGGTTAGAATGCTAGCCCAGCGATAACCTCACACGTCAAGATACTCTGAGGGATAAGCACAAGCCACAAATAAATGAGTTCAGAATGCGAACACAGCAATCTTTACACAAAGGCAAAGTATAGGCGAGACAGAGCACAAGACTTATCTTGCTTGGGTGACAGGCCGAAGAAGAATGACGTACAGTACACGAACTTCGGCATCTTCCGTAGGCGGAAGTAGGGTGGGCGTCACGTGACTATCTTATGACTGCATTGGCCACAAAGCCTACCAGTGTGCAGGTGGGCATGACCAACCATTTACTGCTTTAAAAGGCCTACCAGTGCGGGGTGGGCATGACCAACGACCGACTGCTTTAAAAAGCCTACCAGTAGGGGTGGACATGACCAACGACTGACTGCTTTAAAAAGCCTACCAGTAGGGGTGGACATGACCAACAACTGACTGCTTAAAAAAGCCTACTAGTGCAGTGGACATGACCAACAACTGACTGCTTTAAAAAGCCTACTAGTGCGGGTGAACATGACCAACAACTGACTGCTTTAAAAGGCCTACCAGTGCGGGTGGACATGACCAACAATTGATTGCTTTAAAAAGCCTACCAGTGTGGGTGGGCATGACCAACAATTCACTATGTCTACATCAATCCCCAACTTAACTGAATAGGTGTTCACCCAATGCAGCACCAACACTGACAGAAGTACATGTGGCTAACTACACAAACTAAGAGTTACTTTAAAGGAAACGGTATTTACCCAAACCAGCGCGAGGCAACATCCATGTCCTCCAGTGCTTGTCAACTATAAATGGTCTCCTGGAGCTCCCGCACTAAATCGAACATGACTAGCCCTTGCCTGTATCCATCTCACGACTTCTGAGTAAAATCCGACTCCGACTGATGATACCATGGTCCTTGTCACTTTCCCATGTTGTGACCTTCAAGCAACTTGGCACAGCCACAGCCCAGCATTACAAAGGAGAGGGGGAAAATAAACAGTAAAAGGCCTTCCCATCTGTCTCTCCTCCTAATTTAACATCCAGAGAACTTCTGTGTCTCCAGCCCTTGTGTGCTCTTTCAACACAAACTTGGACAGACAGACCTGAGACAACTGCTGCAGACAATGACACCAACGTAACGGTGCTGTTCAAGACCGGAGTGCATTCAGTGGACGATGGAAATCAAACTAAAGGATCTCGCTCTGCTCTATACATTCCTTTGATCATGTTGCAATGGGCATGGCAGGTTAAGGCGGTGGCTTAGTTTTTCATACAAAAAAGAACCTCACTGATAAAGCCTGCTTCTCTCGCCCACTGATCACTTGACCACCCTCCATCTGACACTGGCTTGCGTCAATGACGTTTAAGTCTCCACTGCTTTGTTACCATGCTTTCTACCAGCAAGAAAAACACACACATATAATGTTCTTACATTAATTTCCCAAACTGCTTAAATACTAATGGTCTGCACAGTAAACTGATTCTAGAAGGGGACTACTTGTTCATTTTCATTACGTGGATGACTATAGTACTAAGAGAATGTCTGATTTGAATGAAATATTCAGTTCCAACCAGTCCAGGGTTTCTCCAACAATGTGACTGGCATATAGTTATCACCACAATAATTGGTGACAGATCTCATAGCGTGGACAAGAGAAATGGTCATTCATCAGAGAGGCGAGATGCTTTGGGGTCACAGGTCTGTCTATATCCTAAAATGACCCATTGTCTGTCTCTCTCTCTCTCTAACCCCAACTGTAGCCTTAAGCGATGGACTGCCTCAGAGGACATTCAAGAAAATAGGTTTATGATCACCAATACTGTCTCAATTCTACCCAAGATCTTCGAATCCAAAGGTAGCACCTGTTGTCATTTTAATTATTATAACAACAAACGAAAAAAATGCGAATTATAATTATCATAACAACAAATGAAACATGCCATCAAATGCCAACAGTCCCATCACTACACACACCCTGGCACATACCCTTCCATGCAGGAATGAAAATGACCAGTATAGGAAACCCAACCCCACTGAAAAATCCAGGAAAGAAAGCAGGTATGAGCAAACACTTGACAGTTCCAAGGCCAGAAATTCCTAAATAATTTTCAGTTGTCCTGGGGATGAACTGATAAAAAAAAAAGTGTGTACGTCATATTTCTATTTGTCCTCCCTAACTAAAGAAGTTATTAACCCTCTTCAGTATGCTCTTATCTGAGCTTAGTTACGCCGAAAACCATCGGCAAGGTAAGTAACTCCGTAATTTGAACATGGTTACCCAATTAAAAAAAATAATTTAAAAGAGAGGAAAGGAAATAATGAAATGAAAATAATTTGAAAAATTCCTACGATTATATATGTTGCTATATTGTAAGTTTTAAGAATGTCACATGAGCCATTTACTCGGGAAAAAAAAAAATCTTCTTCAGAACTTTCTTCCGAATCGTCGTTCATCATACCTGGAACTTCATCCCAATTGAAATCTAGGTCACTCTAAGCTTCATTACCCAGCACTTTCACTAAGTCTTATGCCGTAAATCCTACAAAAAACCAGTATCTCCATCACTAAATCTCATTATAGAACGACTGAAATCAAAGTTAGCCATGGTGAAAAAACAGCAATTCGACCTCAAAACTTAAAAAATCCGTAACTCAAGAACCACGGCACGCATCGACTCGTGGTTTTTTTTGCAAACGGAAGTAAATGGCTACAGGAAGCAGGAAGTCACGTTCTCGCGAGACTTCCTTTTCTACGAGAAACATGGCGGTGCCCATTGTTGCCACATGTTTTACCAGGTGCTGGCAGGCGCCTTTTGGCTGTGTGATTTCCAGTCAGGCGCTAGCGGGTGCGCGCTTGTCAAAAGAGTAAATAGAAGTTACGACTGAAGTCAACTAAACTGTACCAGGAAATGAAAGGGAAAAATAAATGGAGTTAACCTCTTCAGTATGCACTTATCTGAGCTTAGTTACACCGAAAACCGTCGGCAAGGTAAGTAACTCCGTAATTTGAACATGGTTACCCAATTAAAAAAATTAATTTCAAAGAGAAGAAAGGAAATAACGAAATGAAAATAATTTTTAAAATTCCTACGAATATATATGTTGCTATATCGTAAGTTTGAAGAATGTCACATGAGCCATTTACTCGGGAAAAAAAAAAAAAATCTTCTTCAGAACTTTATTCCGAATTGTTGTTCATCATACCTGGAACTTCATCCAGTCGAAATCTAGGTCACTCTAAGCTTCATTACCCAGCACTTTCACTAAGTCTTATGCCGTAAATCCTACAAAACACCGTATCTCCATCACTAAATCTCTTATAGAACGGCAGAACTCAAGGTTAGCCACGGTGAAAAAACGGCATTTCGACCTCAAAACTTTAAAAATTCGTAACTCGAGAACCACGGCACGTATCGACTCGCGGTTTTTTTGCAAACGGAAGTAAATGGCTACAGGAAGAAGGAAGTCACGTTCTCGCGAGACTTCCTTTTCTACGAGAAACATGGCGGCGCCCATTGTTGCCACGTGTTTTACCGGGCGCTGGCGGGCGCTCAGCGTTTTGGCTGTGTGATTTCCGACCGGGGCGCTAGCGGGCGCTCGATGGTCGGTGGTGGAAGTATGAAAGTCAAAAAGGGAGGATGAAGTATGACTGGTCAGCACTGAAGCCGACTCCTAGCTGCCTATCAAAAACACAATTAACCCCTTCACTGCTGTCATATTTTGCCAAGTCCCATGCTGGACGAAACAGAGTGTTGAATCATGGCAAACAGCGTTCGTCAACTGAGCATTGCAGATTACACTTTCTATGATGAACACCCATTCGTCAACAGCGCACTGGAGAGGTTAAAGGGGAAAAAAAAGAGGAAAAAAAAACCCTGGTTACTCGCCGACAGTGACAACTAGAGAGACAGTATTACTATGTGTCCACAACATTCACTTGTGCCATGGGCAGATACTTTGGTCCCTGACTTCCATTCTTACCACATGGAGGCGACAGCACGCGCGCATTCTCCTGGCACCATCCCATGGGTGGATGTAGGGGGAGGTGATGTCGCACCAGTAGTCGTAGATGTCCTCCCAGCCATCAAAGTGCACCAGGATTTTGTCTCCCAGGATGTCCGCCACTGTGGCCACACAAATCAGAGCCGTGTTTCCTGTCCACCGCCTCCAGCTTCATCCCCACTCGAAATGCACTGGGAGTCACCATCTGCAGACCACAACACAATGACCCTTGACAGGACAGGTGACATCACTGTGACCTCAAGTAAAGTGACTGCTGATGAGAACAAAGGTAAAAATAAATTTGAACAACAACAAAGTAGCCACTGACAGAAACAAAGTAACATCATTGTGAGCAGGAGCAAAGTGGTTGTTGACAGGAACAAAGTGAAATCTTTGTGGATAGTAAGTGACTGAATGTTGACAGGAACAAAGTGAAATCTCTGTGGATAGTAAATGACTGATTGTTGACAGGAACAACGTGAAATCTCTGTGGATAGTAAATGACTGATTGTTGACAGGAACAAAGTGACATCTTTGTGGATAGTAAGTGACTGATTGTTGACAGGAACAAAGTGAATTCTCTGTGGATAGTAAGTGACTGATTGTTGACAGGAACAAAGTGGAATCTTTGTGGATAGTAAGTGACTGATTGTTGACAGGAACAAAGTGGAATCTTTGTGGATAGTAAGTGACTGATTGTTGACAGGAACAAAGTGGAATCTTTGTTGATAGTAAGTGACTGACCGTTGACAGGAACAAAGTGGAATCTTTGTTGATAGTAAGTGACTGACCGTTGACAGGAACAAAGTGGAATCTTTGTGGACAGTAAGGGACTGATTGTTGACAGAAACAAAGTGAAATCTCTGTGGATAGTAAGTGACTGACTGTTGATAGGAACAAAGTGAAATCTTTGTGGATAGTAAGTGACTGATTGTTGACAGGAACAAAGTGAAATCTCTGTGGATAGTAAGTGACTAATTGTTGACAGAACAAAATGAAATCTTTGTGGATAGTAAGTGACTGATTGTTGACAGGAACAAAGTGAAATCTCTGTGGACAGTAAGTGACTGACTGTTGACAGGAACAAAGTGAAATCTTTGTGGATAGAAAAAGTGACTGATTGTTGATAGGAACAAAGTCAAATCTTAGTGGACAGTAAGTGACTGTCTATTGACAGAAACAAAGTAAGATCTTTGTTGATAGAAAGTGACTGATTGTTGACAGGAAAAAAGTGAAATTTTTTAGAATAGTAAGTGACTGACTGTTGACAGGAACAAAGTGAAATCTTGAGGATAGTCAGTGACTGATTGCTGACAGGAACAACGTGAAATATTTGTGGATAGTAAGTGACTGATTGTTGACAGGAACAAAGTGAAATCTTTGCTGACAGTGACTGTTGACAGGAACAAAGTGGAATCTTTGTGGATAGTAAGTGACTGATTGTTGACAGGAACAAAGTGAAATCTTTGCTGACAGTGACTGTTGACAGGAACAACATGAAATATTTGTGGATAGTAAGTGACTGATTGTTGACAGGAACAAAGTGAAATCTTTGTGGATAGTAAGTGACTGATTGTTGACAGGAACAAAGTGAAATCTTTGTGGATAGTAAGTGACTGTTGACAGGAACAAAATGAAATCTTTGTGGATAGAAAGTGACTGATTGTTGACAGGAACAAAGTGAAATCTTTGTGGAAAGTATGTGACTGATTGTTGACAGGAACAACGTGAAATCTTTGTGGACTACTGATTGTTGACAGGAACAAAGTGAAATCTTTTGTGGAAAGTATGTGACTGATTGTTGACAGGAACAACGTGAAATCTTTGTGGACTATAAGTGACTGTTGACAGGAACAAAGTGAAATATTTGTGGACAGTAAGTGACAGACTGTTGACAGGGAACAAAGTGAAATCTTTGAGGATAATAAGTGACTGTTGACAGGAACAGAGTGAAATCTCTGTGGATAGTATGCGACTGTTGACAGGACAGGTAGGACATCTCTGAGAGATAGGAGATAATGTTGCTTATAGCCCAGCCGACTGCAAAGGGCCGGGACATCTCTGAACAGGCTTTTCATGGAGTCTGCTGTAAAATGTTTATGTCTCACACCATGCAAGTCCCAACAATCTAAAAGAACATATTTTACTATAAGTGGACACGGATGCACCATGAAGCTTCTTCACCTTTTGAAAAATAAGAATGGGTGTAATACGAGTGGCCTGTATGCAAACGGCACACAAGACTGTTTCTTCTGTACGGCCGCCTCGGGAACATGGTAAAAACTCTTTCAAGTTTGGATGGATTTTAAATAGTTTTTTTTATCCGTCTGCAAGGTCCATTCCTCTTGCCAGAGGTCTTTGACATAGGCCTGTGTTTTGGGTTTCAGATCAGTGTGAGGAATAGACAACCTGCTGAACTTTTCCTTTGTGGCATTCTTGACAAACTGATCAACAATCTCATTAACTTGAATACCTACATGGCTGGGAACCCAAGCAAAAACTATAATGTATCTGTTTGCTTTTAAAGGCCAAACAGGGAGTATAATAAAAACTCCCCATTTTGGCGTCATATACTGTATCATGTCAGACCATAGCAGAATTTAAAGGAATCGGAGGAGGCTGAGTGCCCTAGAGGTTCTTGGGGTTAACCGATATGGCTGCATTGGCCGGCACAAAGGAAATCCCTTTAGTAAAAGTTTATGAAAGGGTTTTCCGAACGCCAGTAGGCTGCCTCCAGGAGATGGCTCAAGGGGACAGAGTGCTGGAACGCTGCGCGGAAGTGGCCAGCGCTCTGACCTTATGGCCTGGGGAGAAGGGACCGGAAGATCCTTGTACGCCTGCACGTAGGCAGATCTGACCGTCTTGGAAAGCCACCTAGAGATAGTGCCCGCCGAGATGTCTTTTTTGCTATGGTCTGACATGGTACAGTATATGAAGCCAAACAAAAACTATGATGTATCCGTTTGTTTTTAAAGAGGTGTACAGTTCAAAAACTTTCAGCAGCTGAGGGTGCTTGAGATTACGGCTGGCAATGGCCTCCAAGCAGAAAGGGAGTCTGACAAAATAAGGAATCTTTATGTTTGGATTTTACGGACCACTTTCAGAGCAAGGACCAAGGCTGTCAGCTCAGCAGTGTAGATGGAGCTGTCGGTGGAAATGTGTTTGGTACATCTCTGAGGGGGATCTACTGCACAAAACACAGCAGAGGCAACTCCCTCCTCAGATTTGGAACTGTCAGTGAAAATTCTTTGGAAGGATGGAAACTTGGAGCACACTTCAGCAAAAAGGGATGATACGAGGCCAAATTAAACCGGACCTCTGGGGTGTAGAAAGTCCATGGAGCTTCACCTGGAAACTTGGAGAAATCACAAACTACTCCAAGGTCTATACCTGCTTTGTTCAGATGGGGAAGAAGACGAATCCCCAAGGGTGGAATGGAACTGGGGTGGTCACTGAATTTCTTTTGGAACTTGGGGTCAAAAACACAGTCATATGCAGGGTTCCGAGGTTCAGATGAGAGATTCAGACAGTAGTTCAAGGTAAGTTTCAATCGACGATTTGAGAGGGATCATTCTCCTGCCTCGGCATACAAGCTATAAAAAGGCGTGGTGCGGAACGCACCCAGACACAATCGAAGCCCTTGATAGTGGATAGGGTTTAGACTTTTTCAGGTAGGACGGTCTGGCTGAGCCGTACACTAGACACCCATAGTCAAGTTTGGAGCGGATCAGAGCCCTGTGAAGATGGAGGAGAGTTTTCCTGTCAGTGCCCCAATCTGTGTGTGCCACAACTCACAGAATATTCAGTGCTTTCTGACAAGCAGTTTTTAAAGTGTTGGATATGACTTTTAATGTTCAGTTTTTGATAAAAAAAAAATAACACCCAGAAATTTGGCTTCTTTTACAGCTGGAATGGTGGACTTATCCACACGAATCTCAGGATCAGCAAAAAACTGACGGAAATTGTGGAAATGGATTGACCGAGTTTTGGTACTGGAAAAGGTAAACCCGTTTTCCTCCTCGGCCCATGGTTGAATCTTATTAACACAAAGTTAGAGTCGGCAAGAAATATCAGTTTAAACAGGAACAAACTAAAACCACCATCTGATGATAGGACAAAACTGAATATCAACAGGAACAATCCGTGGACAAGTAAAAAAACTGACTTAACAAGAGTTTAAAGAATCATCTGCTAATAGGAACAAAGTAATGTTGACAAGATGTTGCAGTAATGCTGACAAGAACAAAGTGACTTTTTACATGAACAAAGCAAACTTATAATCTGTGAAGACAGAGTGAAAAAGACTTGACAGGAACAAAGTGAAGTCACCGCTGGTTGATAGGTAAAAGGAATTGTCACACAGGACAAAATGACTGTCAACAAAGCTACCATCTGTGCACACAGAATGACAATGGCTGTTAACAGGAATAAAGTGAAGTCTCCACTGGCTGACAGGAAAAAAAGTCATTGTTCAAAGAAAACAAAATGACTGTTGGCAGGAACAAAGTGAAGTCATCATCGGTTGACAGGGAAAAAAAGGGACAGTTGACAGAAACAAAGTGACTCAACAGGAACACAGTGAGATCGCCATTTGCGGTGGTCCATGTTCAATAAGAATTGTACTGGATCTGCCCAAACGTCCTCTTTCCACATGTTTTCTTTCGCATTGGATCAATTCCCCAATTACCTACACTATCATGGGTCAGCAGTGGTCATGTTCCATGTAAAAAAAACTAGTTGCACACGGTGAAACATTCTCGACAATGAAACACTAGTCTAGCTGAAAATCATTCATCTGTGTTTGTTTCTTCTCATATTCATTAAAAATTCACAAACTTTATTATTGCTTTCATATTCTTTGCATGCAACACTGTCTATTCTTTTTTCACATACACATCCATTAGGACAGAGCTCACACAACTTAGGAATAAACACACATTTATTTCACTAGATCACATCATGCACCTTTGTCGCTGACATTATTTACTGTAAGTTAATTTGAACCATTTCATAATGCTGCAGGACGTACATCAATGCCAAAGCTGAAGTTCCAAATGCATTTCACTAACAGTTTACGACTATCTTTTCCCCCCTAGAATTGTTTGGTCTACTTTCATTGAAATCTTGAGCCGACGCATCCTCCGAGAGTCCATATCACCTCTGAGATGAGCTGTGAACGGTGAAATTAACATCCTATAAATTTACCAGCTGCCGCGGCGAAGTGGTTAGCGTCACAGACTCCCAGCTGGGAGGTCATGGGTTCGAATCCCATCAGAGTCATGAGGGTTTTCTGCCCTGACCAGCTCCTACACAGAGTTGAGTTTGCTGCGGACTCAGGAAGACTGGGACCACACAGTCGAGTTTCATCCACTTAATGGCGTTGCTCAAACTTCCTGACCAACACTGCAGGTGCCTGTATCTCTCGAGCCCGGTTGACGCTGGGAGATATTATGAAAGGAAGCGTAGAGTACAGCCCTGTCATGTAGTCTCAGACCGAAATGGAAATCCGTAGCATCATCTTAATCATCCTCATGCTCAGCATCATCTTAATCATCCTCATTGATCAGCATTAAAAAAAAAAAGTCTCAAATTCTATGGCCCTTCATGCCCTGCTCTCTTGGTGACCTCAATTTCGATATCCTCTCCATGTCTGTGGCCTTGGTTTGGTTCTGTTGGGGTCACTGGTATTGGCGAGTCCATGGGGGCTGTCGTTGGACGGATGTGGTGGCGCCCTGCTGAGGGAGAACTCACTTGCATCAGCTCTGCGACTAAGCAATTATTGTCATCAGTAGGGGGCTTAGTAGGTGGTGTCCTGCGTTATGTTAGATCAGAACAGGCTCCACTAAACACCACCGAAGTGACTCGGTAGCAGTGCAGTGTCTCCTCCGGTGGATTGCCTCTTGATGACTTGACACTGACTGCTCCCTGTGGATTGCTGGTACCAGGGCTGTGGTGGGGCCGACCGGGCTGTGGCTGTGGACGGGGTGTTGGAATAAGCGGTGTGGGTGCACTGCCTCCGAGGTGCACAGAGGTTGGGACAGCAAAAAAAAGAAAAAAAAAAATCTATGAATTTAATCAGAGGCTCTTACCTGTTCCTGACTATCCCAAACACACACCCAACCTTACTGGGTTGGCTTGGAAAAAAAAACGAAGACAAACCTGTATCTGCAATGAAACTACTGATCCAAACATTCCCTTGCAGTGACAACGCAGGTTTGATGCTCCGACGGAAGTAGCAATGTGGACATAACCTTGAAAATTTGGTCCTATCTGAAAATAACTGAACATATGTAATGAACTGGATCACACTATTCTGGGTTATCTCCCCTTAATACTTTCACAATGGCCACGGCAGAGCAACGTCACTTCCCTGCATGCGCGTGCATCACACTTGCTTACAACCATTGCAGACGTGCGATTTTCGCACTTTTTGATTTTACGCCCTCTGATATAAAGGTAACAAGCAACTGTTATATATCAACGGAAAGGGCAAAACGCGAACTTTGCAATGAGCATACACTTAAGATATATTTTAGCTAAAATAGCAACGCTACAGTTATGGAAACAACATAACTAAAATGTAGGTGAACACAATCTTGTTTACGTTTGTTTGGCTAGTATGATAACAGCAAAAATGGGGGAAAAGGGCATAAAATTTCACTTTTACTTTGAATAGATGCAGTGAAAGCCTGAGGTATCCAACATGTGTTATCCCAGTGAAAAAAAAAAAAAAAAAATCATTTCACACTGTACACACTTTTCACGGATTTGGCTTCAAACGATACGATGTATAAAACTATGAAATACATTGAGCAATCATGAAACAACTAAGCACAAAAGCAAAAGGAAAAAGAAGTCACTGTACACACAGTTCACCTTTTGGATTTATGCCATTTGATACTTTTTTTTTGTGTGTGAAACTCCCGAAAACACGGAGCAGCACACACCACCTTTTGACACACCTGGCACCAGTAAGAACTGCGAGGCACCGACTTCAGTTGTTTTCTTGTCGCGCCTGATGCAACCATCTTTGCGTAACAAACAACACAGTTTTTTTTTTTGTTTTTTTTTCGTTTTCCTTCCCCTCCCTGGAACTTGAGGCAACAGATCAGGGAAATGGCGTCCAGTGAGGCGACGGACTGGCAGCTGAGGTCCTTCGGGCGCGTTGTCTGGTACCTGAACGCCAGTGGTGGGCAGATCAATCAAGATGGACCGGATTACTTCATCAAGGCGCAGTGATTTCAGGTGGCGTTGCCTGCGATGGTGATTCATAATGACTATGGTTTGAATTGTACAGAGAGCGAGCAAATGGAAGAATGGCTTTTTCCACCATTTGAGTGTTTTCCGATGCATCGGAAAATAGGCAACCATTTGGTCACTCTGGTCAACTCCAGCCATGTTCTTGATGTAGTGAATGACGGACATTGGTTTTCGTTTCTCCTCGTACCTGCACCGAGCCAGTTCCAGTTCTGGTCTGTGCATGGTTGACAGGGTGAAGACGTCCTTTTTGTCTTTCCACCTGCAGGCGATCACTTTCCCTGTCTTCTGAAGTCCGCCTGCCCTCGTTCCATTGGCTGCTCAACAAGATCCCGGGGCATCCCAATGCGGTTCTTTCGTACTGTTCCACACACCATCGTCCCAGCATTAGCCAAGGCTGCGCAGATCTTTGGCTCACAATAATAATTATCAATGTACAAGTGATAACCCTTGTTGAGAAGGGGAGACATCAGGCGCATCACAACATCGCAGGGCTTGTTGCTGTAGCGCTCGTCACCACAGAACATCTCAAAACGAAAGACATATCCAGTTTTTGCTCTTGCACAGCTCATAGAACTTAAATCCCCACTTTGTTGATTTATCTTTCATGTACACTTTGAACCTGGAGCAGTCCTTGAAGAGACACATGGCTTCATCCACACAGATCTCTCTTGATGGTACATACACCTCTTCAAACTTCTTCTGAAGATGATCCACAAGGGGTCGTATCTTGTGGATGGGGTCATGATTTTCTTGACCCAAGGGGATGAAGGTAGCGTTGTCCCCAATATGAAGGAAGGCCAGAATGATTTGAATCTGTCTCTTGTCATAATCTGGGCAGCGTAAGAGCTGTGGATGCCAGGATCTTTCGACCAATAATTGGAAATCTGGAGTTTCTTGACAATCCCAATGTGTAGGCAGATTGCCAGAAAGTTCTGCCTGTCTGCCATGGTGACTTATTCCCACGTGGCAAACATACTTCTTGGTGTAGGCGGGCCCTGTATCAGTTTGTCGGCAATACAAGAGTCTGCATACTTGTGTTTGTTTCGTCCCACTAACTTGCGGAGAAGGACGTCATCAATGAACAGTCAAACATCAATCGGCTGTGGGTCATCTCCTAGGTCCACTTGTATTCCCGTAGCAACTGCAAGGAAATAATCTTTATATTGTCAAACTTAGTATGCTAAAATTATATTACACACACGCACACACACACACACACACACACACACACACACACACACACACATGCGTGCGCTCGCGCGCGCTGCACACACACACGGGCACACGCCTACACACACACACACACAAGCACACATACACACACGCACAAGTGCGCGCACTCACGGGAAGAGAATGAGAGAGACAGAGGAAAGAGAGTCAGTCAGTCAGACAGACAGACAGAGGGGAGAGCGGGAGAGAGGTGTGCCTTGAACTCACGCTTGCACACACACACCACACACACACACATGTACACGCACACACACGTGCGCGCGCTCACTCACACATACTGATACACTTCTACCCTCCCTTCTTTTCCCACTTCTCTCTCCACTTACAAATGTAACACAAACATTCAGACACCTTGTAAAATATATTTACCCTCAAATTCCGGGACATTGGGAAAATCTCATGGTACGTTTCGAACCCAGTCGGCGTTTTGCTCCACTCCATCTTCATCCACGTCTGTATCCATGTGATACTCTGGGTCTTCAGCATCCTCATTATTAAACTCGTAGTCGACAGTGTCACCACCATCAGACCCCGAATCATTCATTTCTAATTCCACGGAAGGAGCGGAGGTTTCAACGCCCAGTGTGTCTGAATCCGAGTCAGACAACTCCGAGTTTGAAACCACGTGCACCGCTCCTTCGTTGGATTGAGCATCTTCCTCGTCGCTACTGTCGACAAAATCCTCAAATAAATCAAGCTCAGATTCTTTTTGATGAACTTGTACATCTCTTCACCCCCTTTCATTATCTGAACCACTCTGTTGACCTCACGTAATGCCACGTTTTTCCTTTCTGCCCCCGACATGTTGGCGAAGCAGGAAATCTCTCACGTGACTTTTGCAGAAATTTCCAGTGCCAGACAGGTCTCTTTGTTTGGACTTCTCTGGGTCCCAAATATCATCACTAGGTGCATGTAAACTTACCCTCCCACTGGCTAGGACCCTGTTCTAAATATTTATGGCAGCTGCTTCTGTTGGACCGTAGACTAGATAACAGGGGATTTTTTTTATAGTTGTACCGTCACGGAGGCACGGCACGTCCGGGCAGTACAGCAGTGCTGCCGTCACCATCGCACGACACATCGGGAAAAGGTTAAGTCAGCTACAGTGGTGGTCATTGCAAAATGTATTACAGAAAAATTATTTTCACAAGTCAGCTACAGGGGTAGTTGTTACAAAATGGGTTACAGAAAAGTTATTTTCAGATGAAGCCCTGTGTGGGATTGTTCAAGTTGCTAACTTTGATTAATATTTGCGCTGATTCACTCACAACTGATAAACCAACCAGCTGAGGTGAAAATTACAGGCAAATCATTTTTCAAGACATAAAAAAGTAGCAAAAAAAAAAAAAAAAAAAAAAAAAGCTTACTGTTGCTGGCTGGTTGACAAACAGGTTTTTTTGAGCTGCAATGGATTTTGTTGTCCTCAAGTAAGTTGCCCAATTGAAATTCTGCTTTGGAACATCTGAAACATATCCTAATCACATTACATACAATTAAATTCAAATCATGAAGTCCTTCAAATATGTTGCAACTTGTGCAGAGAGAATACAGATAATCTTGTTATAAAAATAAAGTAACATAAACACATTTTCACATTTCAAACATGCGTTCACTTGTAATGAGTCATGTAAAATAGAATGCATTCTGCATGGATGGAAATAATATATCTGATCAGAATCTTATCTTCATTCTATAATTCTTGTACACTGGTTCTTTATTTATTTCAATCAAATTTAGAGCACATTTTTACGCTAAACTTCAAAACGTCTATAACCACAGATCTCTATTTCATATCAGTACCATCCAAGTCCTCTGTACAAAACAAAATACCTTTTCATTCTAAGTATTTATTTCATTTTCTGTCCATATCTCACTTACGTTTGGGAGGCTGGAGTGGTTTGTTGTTTTTCTCACACCACCCCACAGGGAAGATGAATGGGGAGTCAGCATTGCACCAAAAGTCGTAGCACTCTGAGTACCCGTCAAAATGGAGGCGCAGCCGGTAGCCCAGAATTTCTGCCACACTCAGCACGCAGAACAAATTCTGATGCTTCGGGTCTACACCTTCCAGTCTCATCCCAGGTTTGAAGCCGTTCTTCTGGGTTGGGAATGGCTGTCATTGAAGATGAATAATAATCTGACATTTAAATTATAGACTTTGAAAAACAGGTTATGGAGGAATAAATACATATACACAAGCCAAATTACAAACACACCAAGTGCAGATACTGAACAGACAAGTACATCTTTGACAAATGTGTCACCCTCAGACGTTATAAACAACACAGGGAAAAAATGCACACACCTACACTCCCCAGCAGTACCAGTAATACTTTCATTTTGCATTTTTTTCACAAAATAAAGTGACATTAGAAGAAATAATTCCCAGATCACAATAAACATGAAAATCAATTGCCAAGAAAGCATACGAGTCTGTTCTCGACTGTTCACTAAAATAAACATTACTCGCATTTTTCATTTTTGTGCATTTGCATTCTGGCTAGTTTTCAGCGACACCTGGGGTCTGCAAGTCACACATATACAAACCAGGCCTCAAAAACAGAAAAGTAACCCCACCCAAAAGGTTAAAGATTTAGTGATAGGAGATTCAAGGAAGCTGCAGCTGCAGATACAATACTGGTGTGTCAAGGGACAGCATCCCTATGGACATTCAGGGGCAACAACTTCTAGAAACTGAAAATTTGAGCATTTTATCACTTGAAACTGGCATTATTAAGCATTTTATCACTCGAAAGTGGCATTTCCAGGAGCTTATAATTGAAATCCACTGAAATAACATTCTTTCTTTTCATTTCTGGCACATCATTTTTCAAAACAGTTAAATTATGAATTTTAAAAATCAAAATTTTGAAGACCTGACAAACACATAATTAAGAAGACACAATCAAAAATGTGAAGGATAGAATATCATAATTGAATCTAGTCAGTGCGAAAGTCTTGGAAACTGGCTGATTTAAAAAGTAACACTCTTGCAATTTCATACCTAGTATCTGTACACTGAAAAGTGATGACTGCATGCAAGCCAACACACATCAATTCCTGCTTCCACTATTAAAACACAATCAAATTTCAGTCCACAGCTTACATCTTTGAAGAGTCGAGCTGGGGCACCCACAGCTTTCACTTCATCCAAATAGGCCTGCCAGTCAAATCCTTTAGGCTTCCGACCTGAAATCAGTCCATGGCCATTGTCAATGAAAACACTTCATCCAAACAGGCTTGCCAGTCAAATCCTTTAGGCTTCCGACCTGAAATCAGTCCATGGCCATTGTCAATGAAAACACTTCATCCTAATAGGCCTGCCAGGCAAATCCTTTAGGCTTCCGACCTGAAACAGTCCATGGCCATTGTCAATGAAAACACTTCATCCTAATAGGCCTGCCAGTCAAATCCTTTAGGCTTCCAACCTGAAATCAGTCCATGGCCATTGTCAATGAAAACACTTCATCCTAATAGGCCTGCCAGGCAAATCCTTTAGGCTTCCGAACTGAAACCAGTCCGTGGCCATTGTCAATGAAAACACTTCATCCTAATAGGCCTGCCAGGCAAATCCTTTAGGCTTCCCTCCTGAAATCTGTCCGTGGCCATTGTCAATGAAAACACTGCATCCAAATAGGCCTGCCAGGCAAATCCTTTAGGCTTCCCTCCTGAAATCTGTCCGTGGCCATTGTCAATGAAAACACTGCATCCAAATAGGCCTGCCAGGCAAATCCTTTAGGCTTCCCCTGAAATCTCTCCGTGGCTATTGTCAATGAAAACACTGCAAAGGAAACTGCCATTTCCATATGAAGCAGAAAAACATAAATACCATCATCAGCTGTGGCATCTGTTGTGAAACTCAGACATAAATGATCTGTTGAAAGTCAAATCTGTGCAGTGAATATCCAATACTTCATTCTGATTTCAGTTTACAGAAAAAAAACAAAATGGTTTTACTTTCCCCAACCTGCTTTACATTATAGTATTACAGAATCATTGAAATCCACAAATGAAAAAAAAAAAAAAAGCAAAGTGAAATGTTTCCTCTTTGCAAAAATGACAATTTTCTAAAAAGATCACTACCAATATTAAAATTACTGTCTATTTTCCTAAATGACACAAACAGTGTTATGAAAAACTTTAACCCCACCCCCCACCCCACAAAAAAAAAGTACTTTGTAACTGTACTGAAAGCAGCAAAATCAAACATCTTGAAAATGTCCAGGTCACCACACAGACAAAAGACTGACTTGATGTTGGGGCTTGGGTCTTGTCCTTCTCTGGCAACACCGCCTCTGATTCTGAGGCAGGGGCGACCACTGTGATGTGGTTTTCGTCTGACATCTTCTTCTGCTTCTTCTTCAGATTCAGCATCATCTCTGCTGCTCAGCAAGCTGTGTCCCAGAGGTTGTTTGTTTTTCCTGTGCAAAATAGCGCACATGGTCCCTGTGTGAACTCATGCATAACACCTTGCACACACATACAATTCCAAATCCCCATCACTCTGTTGGTATGAATGGCATACATGCATATACACTGCAAGCATCCTCCATGAAAAATTGAAGGAAGGAATGAAAAACTAAATGACTGACCAGCCGCCGTGGCGAAGTGGTTAGCGTCGCGGACTCCCGGCTGGGAGGTCGTGGGTTCGAATCCCATCAGAAGTCATGTGGGTTTTTCTGCCCCGACCGGCTCCTACCCAGAGTTGAGTTTGCTGCGGACTCAGTTGGGAAGACTGGGACCACACAGTCGAGTTTCATCCACTTAATGGATGCGTTTCTGAGAGTGTTGCTCAAATTTGCTGACCACCACACTGCAGGTGTCTGTATCTCTCGGGCCTGGTTGACGCCGGGATATATTATGAAAGGAAGCGTAGAGTACAGCCCTGTCATGTAGTCTCAGACCGAAATGGAAATCCGTAGCATCATCATAATCATCCTCATTCATCATCGATCAGCATTAAAAAAAAAAAAAAAAAAAAAAAAAAAAAAAAAAAGTCTCAAATTTCTGTGGCCCTTCATGCCCTGCTCTCATGGTGACCTCAGTTTCGATGTCCTCTCCACATCTGTGGCCTTAGTTTGGTTCTGTCGGGGTCACCGGTATCGGCGGTCCATGGGGGTCGTCGTTGGACGGACGTGGTGGCGCCCTCCGGAGGGAGAGCTCACTCACGCCGGCTCCGCGACTAAGCAATTATTGTCGTTAGTAGGGGGCTTAGTAGGTGGTGTCCTGCGTATGTTAGATCAGAACAGGCGCCACTGAACACCACTGAAGTGACTCGGCAGCAGTGCAGTGTCTCCTCCGGTGGGTGGCCTCTTGACGACTTTGACATTGACTGCTGCCTGTGGATTGCCGGTGCCGGGGCTGCGGCGGGGCCGACCGGGCCGTGGCTGTGGACAGGGTGTCGGAATGAGCGGCGTGGGTGCACTGCCTCTGAGGTGGCGCAGAGGTTGGGACAGCAAAAAAAAAAAAAAAAACAACTAAATGACTGATGTCTGAGTGAATGACATGGGAAACAAATGATTAGCACAGGCAGGCAGCTCTTCAGTCAGCTCCACCCAGGCAGGCAGCCTTTTGTGTGACACAGAGGTTGGAATATACAGAGCTCACAACATGGTCTCTCTCCAAGGAGAAAGAAGCCTTATGTAGGAACTCTCAATAATAATAATATGTATATCATTGTTAATTACAAATATTACTAGATAATGCAAGATTGCATCTAAAAGACACAGTTGCCTTCATCATGAATTGATTCATAACAGTAAACAGGACCAGCCGCGGACTCCTGGCTGGGAGGTCGTGGGTTCGAATCCCATCAGAGTCATGTGGGTTTTTCTGCCCCGACCGGCTCCTGCACCAAGTTGAGTTTGCTGCAGACTCAGATGGGAAGACTGGGACCACACAGTTGAGTTTCATCCACTTAATGGATGCGTTTCTGAGAGCGCTGCTCAAATTTCCTGACCAACACTGCAGGTGCCTGTATCTCTCGGGCCTAGTTGACGCCAGGATATATTATGAAAGGAAGTGTAGAGTACAGCCTGTCATGTAGTCTCAGACCGAAACGGAAATCTGTAGCATCATCTTAATCACTCTCATTCCCATCGATCAGCATAAAATTAAAATGTCTCAAATTCTGTGGCCCTTCATGCCCTGCTCTCATGGTGACCTCAATTTCCTCTCCACGTCTCTCTTTGTTTGGTTTGTTTCCTCTCCACGTCTCTTTGGTTTGGTTTGGTTCCCAGGGTGACCGGTATCTGCGAGTCCATGGGGGCTGTCGTTGGACGGACATGGTGGCGCCCTCTGGAGGGAGAGCTCACTCACGCCGGCTCCGCAACTAAGCAATTATTGTTGTCTGTAGGGGGCTTAGTAGGTGGTGTCCTGCGTATGTTAGATCAGAACAGGCGCTACTGAACACCAGCGAAGTGACTCGGCAGCAGTGCAGTGTCTTCTCCGGTGGGTTGTCTTTTTGACGACTTGACATTGACTGCTCTCTGTGGATTGCCGTGCCGGGGCTGCGGCGGGGCCAACCGGGCTGTGGCTGTGGATGGGGTGTTGGAAAGAGCGGCGTGGGTGCACTGCCTCTGAGGTGGTGCAGTGGTTGGGACAGCGAACAAAATAAATAAGTAAATAAAATAAAATTAAACAGATTTCACACACTTTTGCCTCTACGTCTTGAGCTTTAATTTTCATGGCATGCCACTGAAGCAGCTATTTTAGCAGGCAATTCCCAGTCTGCCAATGTCACGACTAACATTGAAGCAATGTCATCAATAGTTGATTTCATTTCCATACAAATATAACATGCAAGGTTCAACTCATGCCAATCTGTCACAATGTCTGAATGAATTTCGTTGTTGTTGTCATTCCCTACCTATCTTCTAAACAGACCTTCAAGCCATCTGTAACTATGTCTTCAACAACACCCACAGCCAAACAAGACAAGCAAAACTAACAGTAGCTTGCTAAGAGTTAGACACAGTGCAGTCAGCGATATTACATGGCTGTTTACACTTCAACTGTTCAGTTACAATGTCTGACCAACTATCACTAAATATCACGGTTACCCATATCCCTGCAAAACATAGTTCACACTTCAAGCCATCAAAAGGCTATACCTTAACAAAGGTGTTTACACTTCAAATCATTCATCTTAACAAATATTTTTGCTTTTACACCTGTTACATGTTTCTCTGAAAAAAGAAAAGTTCACAGGTCAAGTCGTCCAATCACAATGGTACCTTCCAGCAAAAGCGCCCACACAGGTCTGAGAACAGAAGCGTCCTGTTTTGCAGCAGAAATCTCGCTGGTAGCCATACTTGCCACAGTTTTCACATTTCTTCAACGGCTCTTTCTCCTTCTTTGGAATTTCAGTCTGGGAGTCTGACACGCCTGGAAGAAGAAAATAACACTTCAAAGGGAATGGCAAGGAAAATCATCAGAAAACACACTGCAAGAAGTCTGATAAAGCATATCTAAGAAAAAAAAAGCACACACAAGATTAGGAGTTGAATACAGAGAGGTACACTGAAGAATTAACAGAAAACTAAGATCACCTGTAAAGTAGGCAGAACAGCAAAGGAGCAACACATCAACAATACACCTGCTTCAATTAAAACATGGTCAGCAGACAATACACATCCTTCAATTAAAACATGATCAGCAGACAATACACCTCCTCCAATTAAAACACAATCAGCGGATAATACACCTCCTACAATAAAAACATGATCGGCAGACAATACACCTTCAATTAAAACATGATTGGCAGACAATACACCTCCTTCAATTAAAACATGATTGGCAGACAATACACCTCCTACAATTAAAACATGATCAGCAGACAATACACTTCCTACAATTAACACATGATCAGCAGACAACACATCTCCTTCAATTAAAACATGTTCAGTGGACAATACACTTCCTTCAATTAAAACATGATCAGTGGACAATACACCTTCTCCAATTAAAACATGATCTGTGGACAATACACCTTCTCCAATTAAAACATGATCAGTGGACAATACATATCCTCCAATTAAAACATAATCAGCAGACAATACACCTCCTTCAATTAAAACATGAACAGTGGACATTACACCTCCTTCAATTAAAAAAACATGATCAGTGGACAATACACCTCCTTCAATTAAAACATGAACAGTGGACAATACACCTCCTTCAATTAAAACATGAACAGTGGACATTACACCTCCTTCAATTAAAAACATGAACAGTGGACATTACACCTCCTTCAATTAAAACATGATCAGTGGACAATACACCTCCTCTACAATTAAAACACAATCAGTGTACAACACACCTCCTTCAATTAAAACATGATCAGCAGACAGTGCACCTCCTTCACTTAAAACATGATTTGCAGACAACACACCCTCCTTCAATTAAAACATGATGATCAGCAGACAATACACCTCCTACAATTAAAACACAATCAGTGTACAACACACCTCCTTCAATTAAAACATGATCAGCAGACAGCGCACCTCCTTCACTTAAAACATGATTTGCAGACAACACACCTCCTTCAATTAAAACATGATCAGCAGACAGTGCACCTCCTTCAATTAAAACACAATCAGCAGGAATGAAGGCAGCACGGACATTTTCAGTATGCTGCAAGTTAAAGCTTTGGTAATATCTAAGGGAGACTACACATGTTTCTGCATATGCCCCTAGGAACACTCCTGCTCCCAATAATGGTACATAAAAGCAAATAACCTGTTACACACTATCACTGATCATGCCAGGAAATTTGCAAACCGATGCTGACAATCCTGCACTGTCATTCAACAACCACAATTAGAACTGGTCCAAGGAAAATGGAAACCACAGACATCCAATAGATCACTGAAACGGGGCTCCATCTACTACGTCTATTCAAACTGATGGGAGACCTGAACCTTACAGTATATATTCCACACTTAAAGAATCAGAATCAGCTCATTTGTTCAAGAAGAAAATACTGATCTTCAATGGATTTTCTACATAGTAACAGGCCCAAATCTAGGACCAGAAGAGGCTTATCAACAGTCCACTGCAGTCCTGTCCTTGCAAAGAATGAGGAGTGTGCATCTTTGGCCAAGTGTCTGAACAAAATGAGTATGCTACAGGCTTATTGTGACTTGCAGTCGGCCCTCCCACTAAAAATTGCCACTATACACAATGCAATGGATTAAACATTGGTTAGACCATGATCGACACACTACCTTTCCCTGATGTGTTTTCCACAACACTGAACAGGAGTGTGCATCGCTTACTCTCGTCTAATATCAAATTATATCACGAAACTTGAGCTCTGTTACACGATCTGAAACCAAATGGATCTCAGGGGCTTATTATCCTCATCTATCATGAGAATGAAAATAAAAATATCCTCAATTCTGTAGTTCCTTATGGCTGCATGAAGATGAAAGATGTAACATTTCAAACAGAAAACAAACAAACAAACAAAAAAAAGTGTCTGGGGTTAGGGAATAAATACAGTGCATCATAATAACACTGTTCCCCTACACAGTGAAACTGCTCAATGGTTTTTTTAGCATCTTTTTTCTATCAGCATTTTGCCAGTGTTCCACCTGTTGTTGTTGTAATGCCATTGGTTTCAGACACTGACATCATAAACCAGGCTGTAAATCAGATGAAGACCTGCCCATGGTTTTCAAGTTCCCTTTTTAACAGTCAGTCCTGAAGTATCCGAACAATAATAGCCAGCTCACAGAGTTCTAGTCAGTCTTAAACAAAGTCAAACAAAGTCTCCAAACAATAGCCAGCTCCACAGAGTTCCAGTCAGTCTTAAACAAAGTCAAACAAAGTCTCCAAACAATAGCCTGCTCCAGAGTTCTAGTCAGTCTTAAACAAAGTCAAACAAAGTCTCCAAACAATAGCCAGCTCCACAGAGTTCCAGTCAATCTTAAACAAAGTCAAACAAAGTCTCCAAACAAAAGCCTGCTCCACAGAGTTCTAGTCAGTCTTAAACAAAGTCAAACAAAGTCTCCAAACAATAGCCAGCTCCACAGAGTTCCAGTCAGTCTTAAACAAAATAGCCAGCTCCACAGAGTTCCAGTCAGTCTTAAACAAAGTCAAACAAAGTCTCCAAACAATAGCCTGCTCCAGAGTTCTAGTCAGTCTTAACAAAGTCAAACAAAGTCTCCAAACAATAACCTGCTCCCACAGAGTTCCAGTCAGTCTTAAACAAAGTCAAACAAAGTCTCCAAACAATAGCCAGCTCCACAGAGTTCCAGTCAGTCTTAAACAAAGTCAAACAAAGTCTCCAAACAATAGCCAGCTCCACAGAGTTCCAGTCAGTCTTAAACAAAGTCAAACAAAGTCTCCAAACAATAACCTGCTCCACAGAGTTCCAGTCAGTCTTAAACAAAGTCAAACAAAGTCTCCAAACAATAGCCAGCTCCACAGAGTTCCAGTCAGTCTTAAACAAAGTCAAACAAAGTCTCCAAACAATAGCCAGCTCTCCACAGAAATGAGCTAACAAAAACGGGAATCAACAACAGCTATGACCACAATGACTTAAACTACACACACACACACACACACAAAAAAAAAAAAAAAAAAAAAACCAGTGGTCCAGTCTCACCTGCATCAGAAGGAAGAGTAGCCGTGTTAGTGAAGTTTGTGGTGTTCACGCCTACAGCAGAGTCCACCACAGTCTTCACAACCTGAGGCGAGTCGTCGGCCACCATCTCCATCAGGCCAAACTCATTCAACTTGAACTGTTACCAAAAAAAAAATCAATCAGAAAACACACACCTCAATCAGAATGTTCAACATGTCTGTAAAGTCACTATGAAACTACACCTCAACCAGAATGTTCAACACTGAAACAGTGCTGATGGAAATAGCACAGAAAACAAACTCGCTAGGGACAAAACCACGAAAGCAATACGATCGAACAAAGTCGCGAGGATCACGACGAGCGTAAAATTATTAAAAAAGCTAGCCCACCAAGAGCCTCAGACGTCAAGTATACTAAGGGTTTAGCGCAAGCCACAAGTGTACAAGTAAAGAAGCAAATCACAAGCAATCTTTACACAAAGGCAGAAGTATAGGCGAGACAGAGCACAAGACTTATCTTGCTTGGGCGACAGGCCAAAGGTGAATGAGGAACAGGAAGTGGCCACCGGCTTTCTTCCTATGGCGGAAGTGGGGTGGGCATCACGTAACTGTCTATTACTGCATTAGCCACAAAAAATTTGGCCTGGCAGAGAGCTGACTAACTGCCGTAGAATGCTATGGTCTGACATGATATTGTATATGATGCCAAACATATTTTCAACAATTTGAATGAGATTATATTTTCAATAATTGAAGGAGAACATACACTCAATAATTCTCCCTCACAGGGGGAATGATTCATCATCTTGGGCCAGAAGCTGGACAGTAAGTCAAAGCTGTCTACCATGGGGTGTCAGAGATCTTTGCATAGTTAGCTATTTAAAAAAAAAAAAAAGAAACAAACAAAGCAAAATCAAGCATTAAAAAAAAGAAAGAAAAAAAAAGGTAGTGTTCAAGAGAGAGGCATCTTGATGACCGCACCTTCAAATTGCTTCCAGGCAGGCTGGCGATCCCATCTGACCAGTCAGGGCATCTAACTCCGATGACGCTGCTGAAATCACTGGATCCCCTCCTTCCCCTTTCTTCCCCTCCACTGACGACCCTTGCCCTGACACCTTCGGGGAAGCATCTTTCCCCGCCGGAGACTTGGGTACCAGCTGAGGGGCCAACATCTGCAATGATGTCACCACCTCTTGATTGGTCACAGCTGTCTGCAGCGAGGGCACTACTTTTTTCACCGGTGTTTCAGACGTGTTCTCCGCCTTCTTCTTCTCAGGAGTCTGTGCCTTGTTGTCCATCTTGGACTGGGCGTGGGCACCTGTCATGCTGTTGTCTGCAGCAGTCTGAGTGGCATTCAGTCCAGCACTGCTAGTCAGCACCGAGTTGGACAATGTACTGATGGTGATTGGTCCACCAGGTCGAGTTAATCGGTTCAACGGAACTGAGGTCCGCAATCTTGTGTCTGCAAGTTTCTGTGGACGCTCCAGTATCTTCGCTGCTGGGGTGCCGGGTCGGAAATTGATATGAGTCATGCCTGGTGGCATGTTTGCTGCTGCCACCACCTGCAAGAGAAAAAATTTCATATTCATTTGTAATACACAAAGTCGGCTGTTGTACCAGTGCACAATCAAAATCTTGGTGTAATTATTATTTTCCAAACTGAAAGTTTTTAAAAAAAAATTGGACTCAATGCATTTTTCATTTCACTCTGTATTTTATGTCACTGTGATCAGGTTTGAAACGAAGATGTTCAGCCACCATTGTTGTTACCCTTGGTTCAGACAGGAGACATCCTGGTTTGTTCTATGTGCTCTATGTTGGCATTCCTGAAAGATGATTTGTGTCATAAGCAGCATTTGTTTTGAGCTATGGATTGGTAATTATTTCATCATGACAGGAAGAGTTATCCTACTTGTTTGTTACTTACTAGTTCTTTCAGACCTCATAATTGTGGACTTTGAAACCAAGTGTACAAATTTGACAACCTCTTTTTGTTAGCAGATGGGTTGTAATGCTTTCAAATGAACATTACTGAAAGTGAACTTACAAAAAAAAAAAGAAAAACAAGAGGAAAGATGCCCTCTGAAACTATTTCTCACCAAACTGAAAACTGCATTGCAAATGACAGCACGCATTTCACTGCATTCTCCCTCTCTTCACTCCCACCTTTCTCTGCTCCATCCCTTCCTCATGTATCAGTTTTACTCCTGCTCCTCCATTATTCTCCCCTCCCCTTTCTTTTCATATCCCTCTGTTTAATATGTGACCAGTTTTATTCAATAGTGTGTCTGATAAACTTATGCTGTATCTGCCCGTTATGAGCATGAGTTTGCACAAATATAACTTTACTTGCAAATTAAAAATTTTTCTTGCTTTGGAGTGAATTAACCTCTCTGCCTCTCAAACAGGGCGTACGATGTATGATTGATTTGAACTAAATTAACCTCTCTGATTTTCAAACAGGGTGTACAATGTATTATTGATCTGAACTGAATTAATCTCTCTGCCTCTCAAACAGGGCGTACGATGTATTCTTGATTTGAACTGAATTTGCCTCTCTGCCCTTCCAGCAGTGCCGGTGTTCACCATCCTCTTTCTGTCAGTCTAGCTCTCTCCATAGCTGCTGATCAGTTCTTTTTTCTGCTTCTCCTCTTTTTCTGCACCTCACCCCGTCATTTCCTCTCTTCCTTTTCTCCTTTAATGAAATGCAGTTTGTTTCCCCCTCCTCTTTTGTGACCACTTTTCAGCACTGGACAATCTCTGCTCTCAGCGCTGTCATTTGGGCAAACACAACCCACTGAAAAATGTTAATACATTCCGAGGTTACTGGATGTTGTGCAGCGTCCTGTTCATCCTGCCGCTTTACCTGGTTGACAAACTGTGGCTGCTGGGCCTGAGCCTGGACACTGATGGCCGAATTGGACACTATGGACCCCGTCACTCCCACAGGCTTGGCCGTCTGAGTGGGGCGGAACAAGGGCATAATGGCTGTTCCCGACACAGGCTGTTGACCTGCCACTTGCAGCGCCACCTGTGTTCCCATCTGACGGGGAGCCAGGCGAGTTGGCTGTGCTGTGATCAGTTGGGAACGACCTGAAATATCAGGACCAGGTGTTCAGGGGTGTGAAAGGCATAGAGCTAGAGCTCTCTCTCACACACACACACACACAAAGAACATTAGATAGATAGATAGATGGACAGAGGGAGTGAGGGAATTACAATAAAAATGTTACATGTGTTTAAATTCATTTTTCTACCTCTGCCCACTACATCAAAAGTGAATCAATAACAGAAACAAAAATAATCCAAAAGTGCACAAAATATGCTTTTGATCCATCACAGAAAATGCCTCTCAATCACAACAATCCTGAAACTTTCAAAAAAATAAACTAACTTTGCGACCTGCACATAATACCACCAGTTATAAGACGGGAGCTCCTACGGCCTCTAAAATACAGCCATCCCAAATGCTTCTCAAAGGAGTAAGTCATACTAATTTCTCCCTTATGATCACTTAAATCAATCAAAACTAGAAAATATCGCAGCTTTCAACACTGACTTGTGAAAGCAATGGGTCGATTCAGTAGCAACGGAAAAGCAGTTGCTGGCGCTGAACGGATTGACATCTGTTGTGCCTGTCCAGGCTGCTGCTGCCCAGGATGCGACCCAGTTGCTATAGTAACAGCAGTTCCACGGAGCGGGGCCATGGTCTGGAACTGAACCTGTGGGGACAGAACGGAGGTGGCAGGAGGCACCGTCCCCGGGGCCAAAGAGCGCAGAGTGCCGATGGATGTGGGCACGGTCAGCGTCTGACCCCCGGTGGCTTGGAAGGGCAGCGAGAGACGATTCTGCATCACCATGGCGATGTTGTTGCTCTGCAGTGTGTTGTAGACCTGAGGCCGCACTTGAATGGTGGTGGGGTTGGGCACCTTGAGCTGGGTATGGGTCTGGGTCACCTGGGTGTTGCTGAGCAGTGGGGCAGAAGGGGTAGCCAAGGCCACCGTGGAGGCTGGGGCTGACACAACCGGCACAGTGCCTGGTAAAAGAACAAACCACACATTTATAACACATGATAGTGTACAGAAGGCAATTTCAGTTATCCATACAATTTTCATGATCTGAAATGGTCATTACTTGATGCTGCACAAATGGGGGACTCAAATCAACTGGCACATCTGTTAATAGTCCAGTTTTCATGATCTAAAAAGTTCACTGAGGTAAAATAAATAAAAGATCAACTCAACAAATGACAACAAAGGAAGACTGTTTCTATATTTTTAAATTCAGTGCAAAACCTTACAGAGACAAAGACAGAAAACAGGTAGGTGTGGATATGCAGGACAGCATCCTAACTGAATGCATATCAAATTGATCGGCATAGATCTGAATATCTGGGTTTACGTATGCAAGTGAATGTGTGCGTGTGCATGTATGTGTGCGAGTGTGTGCGCATGCATGCGCATGTGCACGTGTTTTCACATGTAGACATTTTTAGCTATAAAATTTATGAACTGAAATTAGAAATGTACATACAAACACACATACACAGTCATAATATGTGTGCACGCGAACACACACACACACACACACACACACACACACACACACACACACACACATACACACACACAGACTAAAGACTACATCCATTGTCCTGCAGAATCTTCAAGTTTCTCGTTTCAAAAGTTGCCACCTTTAATCTTAGCCATCTAGAAACATTAAAATTTGTTTTTGCTTTTGGAGAAATGGCAGAAATCAGTTCTGAAACTCTTTGGAACCACATGCTAAAAACCTTTGTCTCTCCACTTCTTCATGCACTCAAGAAATGTTTTCTAATCACATACTATTCCACGAACAGCTGCTTAAATTCATTAGTTAAAACAAATGTCTCAGGCCAGTATGTATGGCAGTGATCACCCTCTTAAAACCATTCTGATCACCACAGGCTTCATTCACACTTTTGCATGTACATTTATGCAGGAGAATGTAAATAACATTGTATGCATACACAAACACAAACAAAGACCACTTAACATGCCCATGTATGTGTGAGTTCATGCTCACACACACATACATACACACACACACACACACACACACACACACACACACACACATGTGTACACACACTCTTTCACATCCGACGCATGCAAACACACATACACACACACACATCATTATAACATAAACATGTATATACCGACATAATGCTACAACATTTCAAACAGAAACAATTCACAGACCATACAAATAAACAGAAGTGTCAACACCACCTGAGGAGGAACAAAAGGGAAGTTTACACACCAAAATGAAGAAATTCAACCATGCATTAAGCGAGGCAGGTTTCAAACAGAAGAGTACAGTTAAAACAGCACCATAGTACATGCAGACCAACCAGCACTAAAAATCCAGACACAGCTCAGTGTAGGGGTTCAGTCCCGTATGTAATAAGCCCACATTGCCATGATACAGTTAATTTGATAATGCAAATATGAAATGTTCACTTCTCAAACCATGAACTGAGCATTTTTCATCAGAACTATCAACAGAAAGAGAGCAGTTCTAACTGTACATTTTTCTTCAAAGATCTGCAGCATGTGCTTCTAACTACACACACAGGACTGGGCTTTGACCTATAAAGCGCATGTATCTTACAACAAAAAAAAAAAACATCAACAACAAAAGTCTACACTTTGGGCTAGTACTCTTCCAATACTCAGAACACAAGAAAAATGAATATCAAGAGTAAGACATAAATAGGACCCTGTACAGTGACATACTGAGTACTGCAGACAAAAACCAGTTTCACACTTTTGGTTTGGTATTCTATTAAGCAACTAAAGAGAACCTAGCAGCATGGGTTAAATTTCTACCGATGAAATTTAACACAACTTCCTATTACCTACACACACAATGCCAACAGAAAAAAGCAGTACCCCTGTCGAAAATAATGGACTTTGATAAACTGAGCTTTATATAGTGCAGTATGAAGGTGTTAGAACTTCAGTGTCATACATCAACAGACACATACATCAGGGTTAGCAGACATCTACATGGATATACGTACATACATACATATATAATATATATATAACAATTAAGTAGTGGAGGAAAACAAGCGCAGGCTAACAATTCTTCTGTCATTATAGTAATGACTTGGCAAAGATTTGAACTTAAAACCAAAAAAGTGGGGGTTTGAAGATGAAGAAAACTGGAACATGAAATTAAGAAAAGGTATTATAAATATGAAAACCCCTCATTAGCTGCATGAGGGAACCATCATAATCCCTCTCGATGGCAGATCTATTTATACACACACACACATATATGATAGATAGAGATAGATAGACAGATAGATATTCATATCAAAAACAGAAAGACAAACTTTGGAACTATTAATGACTTCAAAGCATGTGCTAAGCATGCCATCCTTTTACTACTATCTATTTGAATTGATGTCATCCATCAAATCCATGTAACATTTCTGCCACCCTCCATCCCCGACCCTCCAGCTTTCAAAAGATTGACAGCAAATGAGCATCTATTGTCATAATATGAATGCGACTTCGTCTCCTTAGAAACTATGGAGCTGAGGGCTGAGAACTTTCAGGAGGTGGTCTTACCCTCTGAAGACCTCATGTCCAGCTCTCGCTACAGTTTCTGCCGTCTAACAACAGTTTCTACCAATATGACTATTTCAAAATTCCAACAACAAAAAAGTTTCAGATGATGAATAAGCACTATTCTATTTCTCTGTACCCTTAGTGGATCACTGTTTTCAATGTCCTGTCAGATTTGATGAATTAGGGCACTGGGCCTCTTGTCACCCCCCACACATACATGTCCTGTCAGTTCTGATGAATTAGGGCTCTGGGCCTCTTGTCACCCCCCACACATACATGCCCCTGGCCCCGCACACAACATCCACACACAGAAAAGCACAACACAAGCAGCAAGGAAAAGCCATGAGTTTACCCTTCACCATGGTGATGGGAATGGGTGCTGATGCACTGCTACAGATACTGGAAGTGGACAAACTAGTTGTGGGAGCAACAAGCAGAGTGCTCTCCCCTCCATTAGGATTCTTCACGTTTATGATGCCTGAGAAGAGTGAAATGAAGGAAAATGATCATGACTATGTACAATGCTGGCAAAACACTTGACATGATTAAATACAAAATCGCTGCATGACTGGAATTCATCAATGCAGAGCTTAAGCATACATTCGTTAAAAACAAAAGCGAACTTAAAATGCATTTTTACATTTTACAAAATATGCACACATGAGGCCGAGATAGTAAGAGAGAAAGAAGGACAGAGAGAGGAGGGGTGGGGGTGGGAGAGTGAGTCTTCTTTAAAGATCAACTACTTCAGAGAAAGAGAGAGAGAGAGAGTCTTCTTTAAAAGGTCGCCAACTAGTTCATAAACTGAAATGTCTTTTTCCTTCTTACACATCTACCCAACAAAACAAATGCTTTCATCTAACCAGGTATGGAGTGCAAGAGCAGTGCAAATGTGCGTCTTTTCATGAACATGTGAATCAAAGAGGGAAAATAATTTTCAGATGTAAAAACAAGCAGCTGGGAAGACGAAAATAATGACCATGCAAATGGAAAGTGGCCACTCCTCTTTAAAACTATTTTTTAAGATCATGCACCAGTGTTTCTGTGGTTAACTTGCTGAGGCCTGTCTACACATCATCACCAACCCCATCCCTTCCGTCCCAAGCTGCGCAAGCTGTTGCCTATTATTGGAAACTGGTCTGGGGTCACAATTTTTTTTTTCTGTATTTGTTTAATGCCACAACAAGCTGGAAAAAAAAGACAAAAACAGATCCTGGTGTCCACACTCAATACAGAAAACAAAAAATATGTTTCTTTGCTGAAGTTGAAAGCTTTCTGTGCAAAGAGAGTAAATCCCACACGTTCAAACAAAACCTCCAGCACATGATACTTTAGCAGCTTTTTGACATTTGAATCAATCTCACTGATCTCATCCCTCGCTGATTATAGAAATCAAAAGTAAACTTAAGAACAAATCTCAGAAGAAACAATTTTCAACATCAACCATAGAGCACAAATGCACTTTGCGACACAAAAGCTTTGATAGCACAGAGTATGAAGAGTATACTTTGTAAACTGGGATACAACTGCTGCTGTGACAAAATTTCACTGAAATGGTCTACCTCATCAACACTGGGGACCACAAATTGTAATTAACTATAGTAAAAGTGTGTCAGATGTAAGAGATCAATATTTTACAACAAAGCAGCAAATCATCAGCTGAATGAAATGGAAGCACTTATAACAGGCACACAACCAAAGTTTCCAATGGTCTCAATTTTCTATTTTTCTTATGGGCAGCAGCATAAAAATGAAGTAAATGCATCACAGCTAAGAAGTAAGAACTGTTTATTCATGCACAATAAAGTTACTGGTGACGAATTTGGCAAAAGGCAAGATTCGTTCTCTTGGTCTTCATTCTATGTTGTCTTTGGAGGCAATGTTAAAGGCAATAAAAGAAAATGCATTTGATCTCACTTCTAGTTTTGTCAGAAATATTTAAACTGTACACAGCCAACTGCTCTTGCCTTGTCAGCTGACAGGACATGCACTTTGCATGCTGAACAAAACCAGACAATACTTCAGAGGCAAATAAAGCTTCGAGGCAAGCACCCCCACCCCCACCCCACAATGGGGACCAAAAGGCTAACCTGTGCACAATTCTTGATGCACTAGATCACTAGATGCTAGTCTTCTTCTGCCGGCCCCCCCCCCCCCCCCCCCCCCCCCCCATTTCACAATGAATTATGAAAAGCTACCAAAGGCACTTCTACGGCAATCTGCTACAATCAATAAAGGAGATAAAATCATCACAACCCTGATGTTTACATGGACAGGTTTGGAAATCACTGTCAAAAAAGCAAGATCTGAGTGTAAGTTACACAGGTCTTCAACTCTACTTTTTCATACAAAAACACAAAGTCTGAATCAATTTGTTTGGTATCCTTTCAACTTATTCCATACAAATATAATGATCACTTAATCCACATTTGTTGGTAGCAAAAAAGAATATGGACAAAGTCTAGAATGCTGCAAAATATAAATAGACCATGTGTAATGCTACAATTTTGTAGTGTCTGCCCGAGTTAAAGGTTTCGATCATATCGGTGAAGTCCAGTTGATCACCCTACCTCCATTTTCTGCAGAGGAACCTGTCAAAACTAACCTTCAGAATTTCTTATAAATTTTGATAATGAATAGAAGGTAGTCTTAGCCATGTGGAAAATCTAGGAACTATACAAAAATAAAAGCAATAGTCCTCCAAAGGGAAGAAGACTTTATAGAAAAATCACAATGCCACTCTACTAATTTTCAGCCACGTGGCCTTTTTCAAGACGAAAAAACAAAAACAATACTACTACGTGATGTCCATCATTGGCAACTGGTCGAGCAAGGAATAGATGTCATATATATATTACTCAAGTTTTGGCATGACATCATAATATGTGATGTCAACAAGGGAGAAAGAAAAAAAAAAAAAAGGGGGGGGGGGGGGGGGTGGAGTGGGGGGAGGGGGACAAGTTGTTGTTGTCTTCAATTAACGTCTATCCACATAGTGATATTAGATGGGGGGAGGGGAGGGGGGGAGGGAGGGGATCAGGAGGAGGAGGAGGGGAGGGGGACCGTATTGAGTGTGTATGTGTTTATGTCTCTTTGGTAAGGGGGAGAAAAAAAAAAAAAGGTCAGAAAAATGAGCATTAACAACAATTACAATCAACTAGTCTACAACAAAACGTCCTACAGGACTATGAAGAAAACATTTTGCAATATTAAACAAACTAGTAGCATTTTTTAAAACGCCTTCAATACAATTTCAGAAATCACTGGTAAGATAGGTCTTAACCTCTGACATTCAAAAATGATGTGCTTGCTAGAAATTTGTTCATCACATAAACATCTAACATTTTTGCTGTATTTTGTGATGAACGCATTAAGTTTTATCTTGTAAGATAGCGAACTAATCTGTCTGAATTTGATTACGCCAGTATGATTCAAATATAATTTGTTATCCAAACCGCGAGAATCAATATACTTATTCTGGAGAGTCTATCTTTACTCAGGGCATAGCCTTTAATTCTACTCCATACTACTTGTTCCAGCGAGTGATAACCGTCCTGAATGGATAAAGGAACATGAATTTCAGTGGATTCTGTGCCTTGCCTTGCGCCCTTTTGCTACTTTTGTCAGCCCACTCATTTGAAGAAAATCCAATATGTGAAGAGGAATCCAGCAGAAGGAAACGCTGGTCCCTTTTAAAGTTAAGATATGAATTAATTGACTGATTTCTAAGATAATTTTGGTCTTCTGCTAGGTTCCTTCACATCTTGGATTTTCTTTTTTTGGGGGGATGAAGTATACAAGTCAAATCATGACAGGGATTACCTTCTTTGTCACCTTAAATTCAAATTATATAAAAGCCAATAAAATAAAAAGATCCCAAAACCATCATTACAAATTGAAAGTCGGTGCACCCTGAGGTAATCAGTATCAGTGAGGAAAAGAAAAAAAAAAGTAGACCCACTCAGTCATTTACATGCACATAAACACACACACATATACAGATTCATAAACACACACACACAGATTCATACTTAGAAAGTGTTCTTTTTCTTCAAATTGCAGCACTTGACATTCTCTCTTCTTCGTAATATTAAAAAACCAAAACAAATGAGCCCCTGTTTAAACCAGAGAGAGTTCTCTTTACAACAGACCAACTTTACCATTGCTGATGGTGAGGTTCATGCCAGAGACGGAAATCCCACAATGCTCGGGGCCGAGGACACTTGGGACAAGGACATGGACGTGCCCAGGGCGGCGGGAGTAGCAACCAGGGAGACGGTGCCATCATTCATGCTGCCAACGGCTGGCGGGGGTGCGCAGACCAGTCCTTTGCTGTTGTTTTCGTTGACATCAGAGGTCGTTCCTAACAGAGGCGCAGTGTTGTCTGGACAAGGGTTGCTAAAGACGTTGTCAGCACTGGGTGTAGTCATCATACCAAGGATAAGCTCTGGAAGCACAAAGGATCCTAGGACATCACCTTTGAACTGCAAGTTTATCTGTCAATGTCCTGTTTTTCTCACTGTGCTTTTCCTCACAATACCATTTGTAATGTGGATTGAAAAAAAACAAAATGAATGATAATAATAATAAAACCTTTTGAATACTAACCGACTGTTAGAACAGAACAAATATGTTATTTTTGTTTTCTTTTCTTCTCAGGGGCACTTACTTTTTCATATATCCCATGAATAAGGCTGATCTTGACAAAATAAGAAAAATGAGCAAACACACACATATCTGGCTTTTTTTTTTTCTTATGTGTCTGTTGCAATTTATGAGTTTATTACTGATGAGGACTTACATATGACCAGGCTTTTCTTTTTTCTTATGTGTCTGTTGCAATCTATGAGATTATTACTGATGAAGACTTACATATTACCAGGCTTTGCTTTTCTCTTTTTGTTATGTGCTAGTATAGTATGGTCTCTTGAATTTTTCTACACTGAATTTTTTATACACTAGTCAATGAAGTTCCTTTTGTTCTCCTCAATCAGATCCAGGTGGAACTCATTTCAGCTGCCTCTCCCTGTGTGCACCAAGGATTCTGGTTCATTCCTTATCAGACAGAGATTCAGAGTTGTTTCATGAGATCACAGGCTGATGAGCCTACAATGCAAGCCCCCTTGCTCCAACCTCTTTGGCAAGGCTTTGGGTTGGAGTCTACATTCCTCAATCTGCTGGTTTGACTGGCATACTTCTCAGTCTTGTATATATATTGTGAGCTTGCTCCATTCTGCTTCTATATGGCAGAGTACTTTCAATTTGAATCAACTTGTTTCCGTGCATCCGAGTTAAGTACACTATGTGATCTCATGATTGCTGCTGATGATCTCCCATTCTGTATGGTCTGCTGTGCACTTCCAGTATCTATCCACCCTATCCAATAAGACTCAGTTCCATGCTCTTGATGTACATTTGTTCCAGACCATGATTTGTAGCCTCCCGCCATGTAGAAATGTCCTTGCTGAAGCTTCTGGGGAGTAATGTTTCTTCTAGTAGTGCAAATTGCATTTGAGATCTCCTTAAGCACTTAGCTGTGCCTTCTTACGTATTTTACTTGGGTTACCTCTGCTTTGCATGAACTCAGGGAAATGTTTCCTTTAGGGTAAATCAAATGGATAAGCTTACTGCTTCCCTACACTGTGGACTGGTTAAGAAAAAGACACAAACACAAATAAATTAGAATATGATTGTCAATAGCCCTTCCAGTATATGTGTCGTATGAAAATTGAAATGATGACTTTTTTTTTTTTCCCCAATAATCCATGGAGTAATTCCTTGAGGTTATCATCCAAATACATAAAAGCAGACAAGAAAAGGTTCTAAGAGGGGAATGAGTATGTAAGGTAATGTTGCTTATAGCCCAGCCAATCACAAAGTGCCATATCAGTGTTGTCACTCTGTTGAAAAATCAACTCGCAAGTCATATATGGGGGGAAAAAAAAACAACTCATTAAACACAACTCTTTAAAACATAACTTCTAAAAATACACACAATATTTTGTTAAAAATCTTTCCTCCGTAAAATCGCAGATCTGATATTTTTTTTAAATTGTTACTTTCTGTCAGAAATTCAAAGATCACATCAGGTGGGACATCTCTGAACAAGATCTTCATAGAGTGTGCTGTAAAATGTTATCTCACATCATGCAAGTCCCATAACTCTAAAAGAATATGATTCACTGTGAGTAGTAGGCCTACATGACATGGAATGCACCACAGAGCTTCTTCATCTTTTAAACAATAAAAATGGGTGTAGGAGGAGTGGCCTGTATGCAAACGGCACGAGACTGTTTCTTCTTTACAGCTGCTTAGGGAACACGTTAAAAACTCTTTCAGGTCTGGACAGATTTTAAATAGTTTGTTATCCATCTCCAGTTCCATTCCTCTTGCCAGAGCACTTTGACGTAAGCCTGGGGCTTTGGGTTTCAGGTCAGTGTGAGGGAAAGACAATCTGCTCAACTCTTTCATTGAGGCACTCTCAGCAAGTTGATTTACCAAACTCATTGCCTCAAATGCCCACATGACTGGGAACCCAAGGAAAAACTATGATGTATTCGTCCAATTTCAGGGAGATCGTTCAGTTCAAATAATTTCAGCAGTTGAGGATGTTTCAGATTACAGCTGGCAATGGCCCCTAAAGTAGGGAGCGAGTCTGACAAAATGAGGAAATCTTTATAAGATACGTTCCTAGCAAAAAATGTTCATCAGAAATTTGGCAGGCCTAGGATATGAAGCGTTGTGATTCATAATTTTATATGCAATGACATCTTTGTTGAATTGATGTTTCAGACTGAATGGGAAAATGTGAAATTCACTATATACCAGTACCTTGCACACAGGAAGAATTAAGGAGTGTAAGACAAAAACAGACCATCTTCACATGCTTTCCACTTGTTGCATTTCAAGCAGCACTGGCAACCCAAGTCAGATTGGATATTTGATTGAAGAATATTTCCCCAAGTAAATGTCCAATTCTGTTCAACTGATTTTTTTTAATCTTGCTACACAAAACAATAACACAAAGACCAAGAAAGATTATCATCAACAGTGAGATCAACTAGTTCACAAGAATCAATTCCTTACAAACATTACTGGTGATGAAGGACCCTTTCCGTTCTGACTGTTTGACAAGTCTATTGATCTCTATTTGCAAGTCACTGCACACTGCATTTGCATTTTTATTATCAGGAGTGATTATCCACAAATTAAAAAGAGAGAGACAGAGACAGACAGACAGACAGAGAGAGAGACAGAGACAGACAGACATACAGAGAGAGAGACTGAGACAGAGAGATGACAGAGAGACAGTGAGACAGACAGAGAGACAGAGGGACAGGGAGAGAGAGAGATGTTTCATTTTCATGGAATCAATATCAGATTAGATATATCATTATATCCACAGAAAAATACTTTTGTAGTGTGTTGATAACTGAAAGACAAGTTGCACACGGTTGCCTGATTATAACATCCATAACTTTCAATTTCCTTGACAAGAATCTTTGTTTTTTTTCACTTCCTCAGGTAATGTTCTTTTATTTCATGCTAGTACTCTGAAGCATACTTTCACCTGCTCTGGCTTGTATCTGACCTGCAAGAAAGGAAAGTCAAGCATGTAAAACTATAGTTTCAGTTTGGTGTGAGCTCTGTAATCCCATGATCATTCTCTCATTACGCCAATCTGTAACCCTTGTACCTCAGCTGGCTTCTCTGGGACAGTGTCTTAAGCTCTAACCCTTAATCAATCAAGTGAGGACAGCTGCCTGCCACAGCCAATGGAGACAGCACTGTTCAATACCTTGAGCTGCTATTGCTTAGATCATGGACAGGCCCATTCTTCTTCTGGTATTCAAGCAAAGTCCACACCCAAGTACTGAAGTAGTCTATGTTGCCAGTTTTCTCTGTTTGTGTTCAGCTGAAGGAAACTGGTAAATGATAATTTTGCTTGCTGCCTTGTTTGGGAGAGTACAGACTCGACTTTTGTAGAGTTGATGAAAGACTTATTTTTGGAGCCCCCTTCAGAAATGCTGTTGACATTGTTTCTGGAATGACTGACATTCATCGCTGAACACCCTTTGACATTCTTCCTCTTTTAAAAAATTAAATCATTCTCTGCTAGTGAGTGTTAATACCTGACAATTCTATTTTCCTTGAGATATGCCATCCCTTAAAGCAAAAAGTACTTTAAAAAAAATTAAAAAATGGGGTGAGCAGAAACCTTTGGACCCCCAGAACAGTTTATGAAATTCACCTATTTATTCTCCCGAACCTGTCAGATGACAGTCTGCTCCTGAAACGCTACTCTTGATTAATTTTTTTCAGCATCATGTTCACTCCAAAGTAGTTCTAAGCAGAGTGATATGCTTCATCTGGGTCTATTGGAACTGCTGGTGTGTTTCTTCCTTTCTTTGAATTCCTCATAACATTCTTTATTTTCCTTTCTTTGAACATTTCTACATTTTAATAATACATTTCTAACTTATTTGTGGGCTGACTTCATGATTTGCCAACTATTACATAACAAGTTTAAATGCTAGTAAACACAGAATTCAGTATAAACTGTTTGCATGTTGTTAAGGAAAAAAAAATTAGCAGTGAACTGTTCCTGATTTGCATCCATGCACTCCTCCTTTGTTCTTCTGCTGATAATTGCAACTTTGAAATTCCTTTCTTTGACTGTAGTTCATACAACCAGTTTAAAGTTTACAATTCAGCAACTAAATTCTTGAGTCTATATTTCTTTTAAATTCAACCTTTTAAAAAATCTCTTTCTCAGCTAACCTTTAGATGTTCTCCTCTGTAAATATACACCTGCCCAGTGGCAAGCAAACAATGGAAAAACCTCATGTAATCATTAGGACGTTCAAGGTGACCTAAACTCACTAAACTCTTTTCTCATGAATTAAATGATATGTAAAACTTACAACAACAACAACAACAACATCATCATCCTTGAAAACTGTTCAGGACCCTTTATGTGATAACCTTAACAGAGGTAAACTGAAGCTGTACAGTTCAGGTACTTGCCCTGGGGAACACCACATTACTTAACAAGAATTTGATTACATGAAAGCTGTTCTAGTCTTATTCTCTGCTTGTCCAAGTTCCTGAATAATCATTGTAAGGAAAGATAAACACAAGCTGTAAGTTTTAAAAAAAAAAAAAAAAAAAAAAAAACTGCTAAACAATAAGGCATGATTTGATATGTGAAAATACATCAAATTTGTCTGAGCTGTGCAAGATTTCACCTTGCAACTTATGACAAATGTCATAATTTTCAAAATGTTCAATTGTTACACACCATTTCTCTTCTACCACAATTTAACAAATACTATGAATTTTCTGTTTGGTAAAGGTTATTTGAATCCAGCTCACTCTGAAAAAAAAGTACATGAATCATAAACAAGCTGCATGTTCAGAAAGCATTTCCTAATCTACACAAAACTTTTCTAAGAAAAGAAAAGAAAAAAAAAAAAAAGATCTGTACAAAGAATGAAAAAAAAAAAAGCCAACTCATAGACTAAGTCTACTTTTCTGATACAAATCATCACTAGATCACACTAAATCACATGTATTTAAGAGCAGTAACATCTAGATAACTCCAATCCATGTCATTTTAATTGTATAAAATAAATGTCTAATAGTAGTACATATTTCCCCCTTGTTTCAGAACTTGGTTGTTGTGTGTTCTGCAAGTATTCCCAAATCTATATTGAAAAAAAAAAAAAAAAACTTTGATGATAAAAGCAATGGGGCTGGGGGAAAAAACAAACAAACAAACAGGAAAGCAAATTTGGTCGAATATCTCTTTCTAAACACACATTAAAGAAAGCACCATAAATCGCATTAACACAAATGAGCAGTGGTGAACAGACATCTCTTCCATTACATTTAAAACCAAGCCTAATGTTTACGCAAATCTAAAACATACGATTTTGCCTTTTTTCCCATTTTTTCTTCTTCTTGTTTGGGAGTTGTTTGTTTGTTTGTTTGTTTTTTAATTCCTTTTTTTTTTTCAAACTCTTGCGTGAACCATGTGACACCCTTCTAATGGCGGACATAACATGTTTAATAAATGATAAAACAAGAATGCGGACACCGGTGCAGCACTTGTAACAAAGTCAAAATAACTTCAGTTTACTTCAAATCAACACAAGTTAAACAAATAAAATGGGTGACACGTTTTCACTTCACAAATTAAAATCATTTTGTCAAAGCGGAACCCGGGAAAGTGTACACGGACGCAGCCTCGTTTTCGATTGCCTGATCATTCTACACATTACTTCAGTGTGACACTTTCTTTTAACTAAACTTTACGATGGATGACAAGAAAAGACAAGAAACTGTAATCAAATATTAGTTAAGCTTTCACACATAAATAATTTGGCAGTGAACAGAACCAACCATTCTCAAAATCGAAAAAAAACGAAATCAAATTTGTCAAACTTGAGCGACGAAAAAGCCGAAAACAAAACTTTCCTTCGAAGGAGTAGCATTTTTTTCTATTTTCATAACAAAACAACACTTTTTATGCATCCTGCAATATTCAAAAGTGTAAAAAAAAGGTCCTACAAAGTTATTTACAATTGTTTTATAATACATACACAATTATATTTCACAAAAATAAGCATTTCTCACAGCTGAATTATTCCGATACCTCAGCCATTTGCCGCGGGTGTAATAAGGAACAGCGGGGATATTGACGCTGTTCCATGAAGTGCACAAGAAGAGCTAAAGTTTTTTTTTTTTTTAATGTGAATTCACTTTTTATTTCATACAATGATAAACGTTGGCGCTTTCTGTGAATTACAACAAAATACAAGTGCGTATATTAAAAAAAAGGAAAACAATCTCTATTGTCTATGTTAATACGTGACGTCATGGTCAATGTTGTTGTTTTGATCCAAGCCAGCTGGGTGACTGGTACTTCGAGGAAGGTGATCCTAGCTTGGAAGTCTACTTTACATTGTTAATACACTTTTCTTGGTATGGAGACTGTTGAAACATTACATTAAGATATTGAATAAGTTGCGTATTTAATCAAATACACTTTGTCTTTTTTCCCTGTAAGCGAATTTTGCATGCTGCTCCCGACCTCGGTCAGGATTTTTTTTTTTTTTTTTTTTTTTTTTTTTTTTCGTATCAGAAGTCAAGGCTATTTTGTTTCGGGATTTGTGTGGTGTCGAGTAAATTAGGGCTGCGCTTTGTTTCTACATGTTTGAATGTGCTGTGCTCATTTTTTTGATTTGTAGACGAATGTCTTGCTTCGTAATGCGTTGGTTTTGAGTTCGACAAATTTTCACCTCGTTTTGATGAAATGGAAGGAAACTGAGAAAGTGGGTCAGCTTGTTCAACTGTTAAACTCAACTGTTGGTGTTACGTATCATTTGTGACAAAACTGTCTTTCCATCAACTTGATCATCAAATCTTTGCTGTTTGTCGTTTTGCCCAATGTGCTAGCTATCTAAAGTATTTTTTTTTCCGGAGGAAATAATATTAGAATGCGTTTCGACATCTGCGCACTCAAAGTGGATCAGAACAATGTCTGCTGAAAGAAACGCTTGCACTCGTAAATCAGCTGTTTTGTTCATGGCCTCGCAAGATTGACTTAGTCTTGTCAGCAACGCAGGTCTGCTGAAACAGAATGAAAAAATTAGATGTACACCAGATAACAGCAGTGTATAGCTGACATTGCCATTTGAGAATGTTCAAAGACGTACAACCATGACATATGTGATTACTTTGTGAGGAAAGGTTGAATTTTTATATTGATCTTCATGAAAGTCATGAAGGGTCAGGTGTGATTTGATCCAAGCTTAGAGATTTTTATTATTGTAAGTTATTTTATTAATAATGTAACCAGGAAAAAAAGTTTTGGGAAAATAAAACAAAAATATTGCAAGAGTAAAGATGAAAATAGAAAAATTAATTTCACTGTGTGAAAAGCACAGAATTTGCATCAACAAAACAAAAGGAAGCATAAGTGCAAAAATAGGATTACTGAGCTGCCAGATGAAGGATCAGACAAATTACAAAACAAGTACAATGTGTTTCAACCAACTGGTTTTCTTCAGGCAGAACAAACTTTCATTCAAAATGATGGAAGGAAATGATGAACAAATTGTTACTTGTCTAGAGCTGCATTCTGGGTGCAAAATGTAGCTTTACTGAAAAGGGAGAAGTAATAACTGTAATAGAAGAAAACTGTAATAGAAGAGAATAGGGAACAGATTAAAAGAGAGAAGACAGAAATTAAAATGAAGATGATGATGATAAGAATGATGATAATCGTAATCATAATAATGATGGTATTATAATCATATAGTATTAGGAAAAGTAACAGTAACACTAATAGGAAATTATAATGATAATAATAGAGGAAGAAGAAGAACAATAGCTGCAAATTTGATTGGATAGCAACAATAATAATAACAATATTAAAATGCTAATAACCAGACAGAAAATGGGAAAGATAGATAAAATCTGTAAAATATGTAATAATTCTGTTGCTGTTAATGATACTGATAATAATCATAAAAATCAAAATGACAATTATGACGTAGAAAATGGGAAAGATAAAAAAGTGAAATCTTAGAAATATTTATGCGTAAAACCTAAAAGATACAAAGAGAGAATAACATTGATCATGATGTATGAACAATAAAAATGACGATGTTGATAATGAAAATAATAATAATAGTAAAAATAAGAATAATGATTACAAACGTAGCGATAATAGTATTTCTACTTCTGCCACTACTACTACTAGTACTACTACTACTACTACTTCTACAGAAATTTATAATGGTAATATAAATGATAAGTAGATAGAAAGAAATTAAACTGAACAGTGAGTGAAAAAGTTGAGAGACAGAAAAAGGAGAATATGCGTGTGTGTGTGTGTGCGTGCGGGTGAGCGGGTGGGTGAGCGTGTGTGTGCCTGCCTGTGTGTAGAAGGAAAATATATGTAAAAGAAATCTATATATTTGAAGAAAATCAGTTAGAAAAGGGAGTGAATAGGTAAGTAAGTAAAGAAAAGATTGATAAAGAAAATGAATATAGTAAAGGAAGGAGAGAAAAGAGAACAGCTGTAAAGTGTACATGCAGTAAATAGACATGTATGGCACTATGTCTTTGGAGAGAACTGTGGGCTTGTGTTAAAGAATGGAAGGATGGCGCAGGGAGATAGAGGGTGTTTTGAAAAGGAGAGAGAGACCTGTACATGCTATTTTTGGGTGTTGATGCCAATAGGTCAGAGGGTCCTTAGTCATTTTTATCATCATCGTTAGACATTTTTATCATCATCATCATCAGCTGTTCAGTTTTTCACCTAGATTGTTGGGATAAGTGACTGTTAATCCTTTGTTTCCATTTTTAAGAATTTGTTTGGCCAGCCTCAGGAAGATCAATAGGTCAAAACACATTGTGTCTGTTTTGAAATCTGTTTGTTCTTCTTTTGTGTGGCTAAGTAATTCAATTTTTGTTCTTATGTTTCCAATTTTGCCAGTGTCATCCCATGGTGAAACAAGTGGAAGGGCATATACAAAGCCAAAGGTTATGATCATTTATGTCACTACCCCTAACTTTAACCTGAATCTGAACTTACGTAGTAATGATTTAATTTAAGAAAAAAAAAAGGAGGGGGGTGGGGGGGGGGGGGGCAAAAATAATTGCCAGTCTACGTTCGCAAGATCTGCAAGCTAGTACAGATACTGACCTTTAATGTTGAATGTTCAAAATGTCATGTGTGTGTGTTTTTGTGTCACTGTGTCAGTGTGTGTGTGTGTGTGTGTGTGTGTGTTTAGATTATGTGCTTTATTGTTGTTTTTTTTTTGTGTGTTTGTATATGATAGCTACATTGGTTTTGAATGGGAACATGTGATAGGACAGGAAGCAAGATGTGATGGATAGCATCCCACCTTGAGTTTCACATCCACTGGGCCTTAGGCAGGAAAGATAAGTAGTTGTTTTGTAAGGAAAGAAGACCAAGAAATGGAGATAAAAGATGACTAGTCAAGTGACAGTTCATGGCGATTTGTTTGATAAGAGTAATGTATACATCAAAACTGGCAGTTGTCTGTAACAGACCATCAACCTGGCTTTTACATCCTTTCCTTACAAATGGATCATGTAAGAACATTTCATGCACTGCTGTATAATATTGTTAATGACTAATGACAGTAATGTTCAAGTTTTACACACACACACACACACACATACACACACGCACACACACACACACACACAGTTTTGTTTTTTCAATCTGTCCAGTGAGAGCTCTAAAAGTGTGCTTGCATGCATTTTTATTAAATTTTTGCGCTCATAAAGGAAATGATTTCCAGTTTTGAGCAACTCTGTTAATGTTAAGAGGATGCAAAGAGTCGACCATAGTCAAATGGTTAGAGCATTTGCCTGTGGAGCTGATGGTTTGGAGTTTCAGCCACTTAACAAGTCCCAGGTACCTGATATAGAACAGGAAATGTTTAAGGCAGCAGCAGGAGAGGGATGGACACCAGTTTCTATCACACTGTAACCTTCACACTGTGAACTTCCGACAGTTCATTGCCCATAAGGCCAGCAGGCTATGAGAACTTTAACCTTAACCTGTTTGTTTTTGTTTTGTATTTTTGAGTCGGTGAATGTAGGAAAATGACCTTTTAAGTGTTTTCTTTAAATTTTAATATAAGTAGCTGGCAATCATGCATATGATCTGTGTGTGTGTGTGCGTGTGTGTGTGTGTGTGTGTGTGTTTAAATAAGAAAGAGAGAGAGAAGGGGGTGGACAGAGAGAGGTTGTACTGGCAAGTGTGCATGTGAACAAGTATTGTCAAATGTAGTAATGTCCTCTTTATCTTTATACTTTAGCGTATATTCCTTTCGATAGATGTATTAATGTTAATTGAGTGGTGTTTATGAATGTGTATTACATTATTTTAAGCTCTTTGAGCTTCCTGAGAGGTGTTCTAGATATGCCCATTATTATTGTTATTCTTAAATATGGTGCTAGGGTCAATATCATCCAATCCATTGAAGATTTTATGAGTCATTATTAAGCCGCTCTTGCTCATGTCTTTTAAGTAACTGTAAGTGTAGGATTAAAGTAGTTTAAAAACAACAAACGAAAACCTCACAACATTCCTGCAATTAAGAGCTGTTCTCAGAGATTTTTCATCTGTAGTTGTTTGTCTTGTTCAAAACGGATGTCAGATTATGTTTCCACAAGCACAGTGCAGTTTTACAAGTGTTTCATCAATTCTTTCAAGGGCGAAGAAAAAAAGTTGGGTTTTTTGTTTGTTTTTTCTTTTTTTAAATCATACCCACCTCTTCGATGTTATCAACATGATTAACATAAGATTCATGAAGTGTAACTGCAAACCCTTTTCTCAACACTTCATGTTTCATAATTGTTTAAAACCGGATGCCTTTTGTGTGTGTATGTGTTTGCATTTGAAGGAGAAAAAAAAAAAGGAGTATGCTAGGCAAGTCAGGGTGTCTGAAATTCTTTTATTCATACATGCTAATCTAAATCCTTTGTCTATAAGCACTCTGGGCTTAGTTGAGAAATGATGTAAGAAATTCCTGTTTTCGTTATTCTGTTATTAACAAATCGCTGATTGCTTTTCCCAGTCTGCGGGACATGCTTTTTGATACATTGAAAGTTCTGTAACATGATCACTATTCATAGAGGATTACAACATCGTTGTTTTCAGTGATTCACTTAAATTGTGTGTGTTGAATGGTTGTTGGGATGGTGGCTAATTTAGGCTCATGAGTACTTTGGGTATTTTGGACCATTCGCTGGATCTCCAGGTTTCAGTGTTTTTAGACTGGCATTGGAAGGCAGGCTGAAGAACTTTGATTAGTTGACAAAGTGATGTCTTTGGAAATTAAGTGTGAAGGATTATGGACTATATGCAACATGTATTAGAGTATTAAAAGTCTTTTATTGGTTTAATGAATTGAAAATGGGATTCTTGTTAGTAACGTTACTTTAGCAAAGTTGAAATTTTTACCACTTGCTGAAAAGAAAACTATTTGGATTTAAATATTGCAAAACAAAGAAATGATCATTGATTGAATTATCAAAAGATCTTACCATTTTCAAGGGTTTTTTTTTTCTTTGTTTTGTTTTGTTTTGTTTTTGTTTTGTTTTTCAGCTATGTAAAGATTGAAAGAGTGAATGAGTGTAAATATCTGGAGACCATTTGATCATATACTGAATATTACCCACTGTAAAATTTTACCTGCAAGTTCTTGACTTGTATTTATCTCAGAAACATTTAGGTTTATCCCAGTTTCCTAGGGTTTTTGTAAATGTTTTATATTATTCATTATAATGTTCTTTATTAAATATGTTGATGTGGATGCCAGAGTATCAAATAAAAGAGAAGTACATAAAACTACACTGAACAAGGTGATGCTTGTGTAGCATGGTTGATGATTCAAAGCAGCAGGGTCTGAATGAACTGTTTGTACTAAGAATGTGATTGACAGAAAGCCATCAGTGGCGGCTCCTTTTTTTCTCTGTGTGTGTATTTTTTTTTTTAAGATTTTTTTTTTTTTTTTGCTCATTCACCCAAGGCAAACACGCATTATTTAAATTTTAAAACACTTGAGCAGTCTTGTCTTCTAAAATTACTCCAGCTCTTAGCTGTAACTTGCTTATCTACAGTATTCATACTTAATCTATAAACACCTATAGTAATTTAGTATTCATACCAAAACCTTTTTTTTTTTTTAAATCCGATTTCTCATACTTGTCATGTATTTTTTCTTACGTATTTTTAAAAAACATTCTGGGAATACATATGTGCATTCGTGTTTAAAGTATACAAATGTACATTCCTATTTATAGTATACAACATACTGTATTTGTGTGTGTGTGTGTGTGAGAGAGAGAGAGAGAGGTTAAATGTTTAAGTGGTAACTTACTTATAAAGATGGTAGTGTAATTGGTTTTATGTGTTGCTGTCATATCCTTTGCTTTGTTGTGAATTTTACTGTCATATTGGTTATGCTTTTAGGAAGTCAAACAGAAAAATTCTTTCTTTTTGCTGTCTCTTGTTATTTTGTGTCATATGTAGTGAGTAACTGTTATTGTGGTGCACATTTACATTTTCCAAGACCACACACTAATGTGCCTAGTTACGCTTATTATGGATGATAGATAATGTGTTCTGTAATTATGACTGAGATTGGGAATACGTCACCTTTTGTAAGTTGACACCCAGTTTTGATGCGAGACAGCGACATTGGAACTAGTGGTGAGAGAGGGACAGGGCAGCGGCAGTAGAAAAAATGTAGAAAAGGAAGATATCAAAAGAACAACCTGTTTAAACACTCTTTGCCCCTAACACATTTCAAAATATTTTGAACCCCCACCCCCCTCTTTTAACTTGAGGCTTAGGAGCATGCTCCTTTTGTTGTCTGTTCTGTCTTTCATCACACACTCCATTTAGTCCAGGTTACCATTTGACAATGTTCCTCATCATCAGTAATATGGTAATTGTCATATGTGGTAGATGTTAATCTTTTTTCACAAATTTTTTTTTTTCATTAAAATGAATTCTGAAAATTGGACATTTAAAAAAAAAATTTATATTTGATGTCATTGGTGTTATTAGATGACATATTATTTTCAGTGTTTACTTTTATTGCTATCAAGATCTAGAGCTTGAATTTTTCTGTCTGTTTCATCCTTTTAATGAATTTGGTTTGCAGTCCAAATACTGATTTTTTTTTGTTGTTGGTGTCTGTTCATCATGTGATTGTTGGCAGATTTTTCCATTGAAAATAAAAATGTTCTAGATTACCTCTTATCTTGTTCATGGAGTGCTTTGCTTCAAAAAGATAAACCTACAGCATAGGTTTGTGTGTTCAGTTTCAGGCAAGAAAACACCACACAATGGAGGTGCTGTGAGTACTGGTGATGACAATGACGAACTGGTGGACAACTTGGTGGATGCTGACTATATCAAAACGCTGAAGATTGAACGCATCTTTCGTGCTGTGGATCGTGCCAGCTACTTCCTTCCAGATCACGTGGACAGTGCGTACAAAGATCTGGCCTGGAAGCATGGACATCTGCACCTGTCAGCACCGTGCATCTACTCTGAGGTTCTGGAATCGCTGGAACTGGAAGCTGGACAGTCCTTTTCTCAATCTTGGCAGTGGGACTGGCTATCTGAGCACTATGGCGGGGCTTATACTGGGTGAGTTGACTGTTTGCATGTGTGTGTGAGTTGCATGTGTGTGTGTGCATGTGCATGTGTGTGCGCGTGCGTGTGTGCGTCTGTGTGTTTGTACAGTATGAACAACTGTTGTAAAATGTATGGATGTGCATTTTGTTGTTTAATGTTAGTTTATCTTTCTTATGGTTGATGGTGATGTGTGCTAATGTGTAATTTTTTTTTTTATACAAAAAGCACTTCAAGCTCCTTGTGAAGGAGGAAAGCCCTTAAACAACAGCCATCATCATTATCATCATTGTTGCTGTTGCTGTCAGCAAGGCGGGCAAAACATGTGGGGCCCTGTTTATGTTGGATCAGAACAGGCACCCCTGAACTCTGCAACAGTCACCCAGCTACAGTGTAGTGTCTCCTGTGTGTGGGCTGCCTTATGATGACCTGATACTGATTGATCTGTATGTACTGCCTTATGATGACCTGATAGTGATTGACCTGTGTGGGCTGCCTTATGATGACCTGATAGTGACTGATTTGTGTGGGCTGCCTTATGATGACCTGATAGTGATCGATCTGTGTGGGTTTCCTTATGATGATGACCTGATACTGATTGATCTGTGTGGGCTACCTTATGATGACCTGATACTGATTGATCTGATGCTGATTGACCTGATACTGATTGATCTGTGTGGGCTGCCTTATGATGACCTGATAGTGATTGATCTGTGTGGGCTGCCTTGTGATGACCTGATAGTGACTGATCTGTGTGGGCTGCCTTATGATGACCTGATAGTGATTGATCTGTGTGGGCTGCCTTATGATGATGACCCTGATACTGATTGATCTGTATATACTGCCTTATGATGACCTGATTCTGATTGATCTGTGTGGGCTGTCTATGATGACCTGATACTGATTGATCTGTGTGGGCTGCCTTATGATGACCTGATACTGATTGATTTGTGTGGGGGCTGCATATGATGACCTGATGGTGATTCATCTGTGTGGGTTTCCTTATGATGACCTGATACTGAATGATCTGATAGTGATTGATCTGATACTGATTGATCTGTGTGGGCTTCCTTATGATCACCTGATACTGATTGATCTGTATGGACTGCTGCTGCTGGGGCTTGCTACAAAAGAGACCTGGGTGTGGTTGTTGAGGGGGAGTATCTGGGAATGAGCAGCAGGGGCACAGAATATAAGAACAAAACTTATTGAAGGTTTGGGGAGGGGTCACAGATTTTTTTCCCCTTTAATTTTAGGACGGTAAGCTTTGCTCCTAGGAAAATAAAGTTACATGCACTTATATCTTACCTAATGCCGTTCGCAGTATCCCATCACCTGAAGCTTCTTTTTTGTTTGTTTTTTCTGTTTCTTCTCTTTTTTTTTTTTCCCTCTTACGTCTGCTGACACTGCTGTATGAAGGACACAAGAATTTTTGAGGGATGGGCAGCTTCAGAGGTTTGATTTCTTTTTTGTCAAAAACTGACTATATGACCTAAAGCGTGTTACTGTCACAGCATGTGTGATCATGTCCCAGGTGTGGGAGGTTTCATATAATTTGTCTCTGAAGGTATTTCCTTTTTTTTTTTTTTTTTTTTTTTTTTCAGTAAGTTTTGAAATCAAAGAAGGAAGGAATAGCTTAAGCACACGACCAGTGTTATCCCTTTCTGTGACAGTTTCTTTTCTTCTTCTTCTTCTTCGTACACCTCACAGCGTCAGCCCAGCCTCGTTGATAAATAAAGCCGTTTTCTCCAGGTCTTGTCGGCAGCCGTGTGGAGCTTCGTGTGTGCAGCGGAGTCGGCGTTGGCCACACAGTTTCTCTCAGTCCCTTGAGAAGGGGACAGGTCTGTAAGATGTGTTCTGGTGTTTGGTCTTCAAGACCACAGGAGCAGGAGGAGGAGGAAGGCGCCAGCTTCAGCTTCCTATGCAGGTGGTCATTGAGTCGGCAGTGGCCAGTTCTAAGTCCTCATAATGACCACTGCTCCTGTCTCTCCAGAAGATGGAAGGCATCCCTTGTGGGTTGTGTCGCATCAGAGCCTTCACAAGGGTCTTCTTCTCTGCAAAGCTGACGCTGTTGTATGGTTGTCTTCCTCTGGCTCCGGTTTTGGCGAGCTGATCGGCTGCCTCGTTCCCTGGGACTCCGCAGTGGGCAGGTACCCATTGCAGGACTACTCATCTACTTTTGGCGAGTTCCTGGAGTTTCTCCATTAGACGAAGAAGTTTGTCTCCTGCAAGGGCCTCCAGGACGGACAGCGCGTCAGAGAGGAAGACAACTTGGGTGCAGTCGCTCTGTGAATCATGAATCATGGAGGCTGCCTGCATGAGGGCCTGAACTTCTGCAGCATAATTGGAGCAGTGTTTCCCAGTCGGTATCCCTGCTGTGGTGGTGTGTCCCTCAGGTGACTTGATGAATACGCCCGTTCCTCCTCCATCAGACACTGCGTTGGTTGCTGAGCCGTCGGTGTACCCAATTCAGTGGCGGGGCGACCATCCCCAACCCGGCGGGTCCCCGGGTGGCGATAGGGGAACGGCCCTCAGATATGAGGGTTAGCTGCGATATAAGTCAGGCTCGCCTGGTCGAATAAGCAGTCCCGGACCAACTGGCGGTGCTCCCAGCAGGACGGGGTGGGGCAGCAGGTGGCACTGCTGCACTCAAGAAATACCCCATATGTCCCATGACGGGTTCATCACGTGATCATGAGGCGCGTTAAAACCTCTAGCTACGGGGTGGGACCCTCGGAGAAACAATCCCCCCTGTGCTCACAGGCAGGACTTTGGACCATGAGCTAAGGGCGGGGTAACCCCTACAGAAACCTCGAGTGCTGAAGACGGAGGTGTTGGGCTGCACGGCGCACTCTAATAAACTATAAGTACTCAGACCTGAGTGTGATTTAGAGTTAACTGCATATAAAGTACTCTGACCTAAGTGTGATTCAGAGTTAACTGCACTATAAAGTACTCAGACCTTAGTGTGATTCAGAGTTAACTGCACTATAAAGTACTCAGACCTGAGTGTGATTCAGAGTTAACTGCACTATAAAGTACTCAGACCTTAGTGTGATTCAGAGTTAACTGCATATAAAGTACTCAGACCTTAGTGTGATTCAGAGTTAACACTTAACTGCACTGTAAAGTGCTATGAGTGTGATTTAGAGTTAACTGCACTATAATAGTATAAAGTACTATGAGTGTGATTCAGAGTTAACCACATTCATAAACTACTCTATTCTTCTCTCACTTTAAACCTTGGCTAGAATTCTGAGGAACCCAGTTGATGACATTTTTGTGTGTAATTTTTTTTTTTTCAAATCCCACTACCAAAAATTAGCAACATCATCAACAACACCATTGGAGCTGTTGTCTGAACCCACCAGTGCATGTGTGATTTTCATGCTTTATTTCAGTATGCCATGCATCCTAGACATGATAGCCCACACACCTATGAAGAATGGAGTATGATTTACACTTAATGTTTGTGTACAGTGTTTTGGTGTGTGTGTGTGTGTGTGTGTGTGTGTGTGTGTGTGTGTGTGTGCGCGCGCGCACACACGTGCGTGTGTATGTGTTTTATTTTAATGTATGGTTTCACACTCATGACTTCTGTTTAAAGTCTGATCAATAGGATTTGGAGGGGCAGAGGTCTGCAATCACATCTGTTGGCTTGGAAGGAAAATTGCTCATCTTTCTAAAGCAGGGAATGAACCGTCTGTCATAAAAAGAGTGCTTTGTCCAACAAACCAACCAGGTCTCCTGAAATATACATTACAGTGTCTTTCCTATTTTTGATTTCAGGTGCCTATGGTACCAACCATGGGGTGGAGGTTCATGATGACGTGGTGGACTATGCCCGAAAAGCTGGAGGACTTCAAGGCCAAGTCATCGGCCTTTGAAGAGTTTGACTTCTGCGAGCCGCAGTTTGTGGTGGGGAACTGCCTGCAGCTCAACTCGGGCTGTCGGCTGTATGACAGAGTCTACTGCGGGGCCGCCTGTCCCGCTGAGCACGAGAACTACATGAGGAACCTCATCAAAGTGGGCGGCATTCTGGTCATGCCACTCAGTGATCAGGTAGGCTGGCTGGCTGTGTTGGATGTGTGAATAGTGTGTCTGTACAGAGTTTTCACGTCTAGCATGTGCTTCATTAGGTGAAAAGTCTGAGAAATTGTTTGTGTTCATTGTGACATTAATGCGAACATATCACTACCCGGAAATACAGCTGTCATAAGTCTGAAAATCAAATTGAACAGGAGATGCAAAGAACTGCTTATTTATCCACACAAGATATGCTGGGAGCTGGGTTATGGTACAAGTGTCTTGACTACAGCATTTTTATTTCTAGGATAATGTGATTAGGACTTGGCTATGGTATGCCCCTTGGCCTGCTCTTATAGTGTACAAAAAATCTCAAAAATGCAAAAAAATTGAGTTACGACTGTTGTATTTCCAGGTAGCGATATCAGTCAGAGGAAATGAAGAGTGTGTTGTTATCATGGCAGTTGTACAGATTTCTGGAAGACTGAACAAGTTTTTTAATCTTTTAGACATTTTTCCAGGTCTGGAAAACCCATGGGAAAATGATCTGACCCAGAAAAGGTCTGTAAAAAGTCAGGAAGTTTGTAGAATGACCAGGGCCATGGTGAAAATAGACACCAAGGGGAAAAAGGGACTGGGGGAATGACCAGGGCTATGGTGAAAATATGACACCAAGGGGGAAAAGGGACTGGGGAATGACTAGGGCCCATGGTGAAAATATGACACCAAGGGGAAAAAGGGACTGGGGGAATGACCAGGGCCATGGTGAAAATATGACACCAAGGGGAAAAAGGGACTGGGGGAATGACCAGGGCCATGGTGAAAATATGACACCAAGGGGAAAAAGGGACTGGGGGAATGACCAGGGCCAGGTGAAAAATATGACACCAAGGGGAAAAAGGGACTGGGGGAATGACCAGGGCCATGGTGAAAATATGACACCAAGGGGAAAAAGGGACTGGGGGAATGACCAGGGTCGTGGTGAAAATATGACACCTAGGGGGGAGGGAGGGACTGGGGTAATGACCAGGGCCATGGTGAAAATATGACACCCATGGGGAAAACTGGGGGATGACCAGGGCCAAGGGGGTAAAGGGACTGGGGGAATGACCAGGGCTATGGTGAAAATATGACACCGGGGGGGGGGGGGGGGGGGGGGGGGGGGGGGGAATGACCAGGGCTATGGTGAAAATGGGGCACCAAGGGGGGGGGGGTGGGGGGGGGGGGGGGGGGGGGGGGTGGGGGGGGGGGGGGGGGGGGACCAGGGCTATGGTGAAAATATGGGGGGGGGGGGGGGGGGGGGGGGGGGGGGGGGGGGGGGGGGGGGGGGGGGGGGGGGGCTATGGGGGACTGGGGGGATGACCAGGGGGGGGGGGGTGAAAATATGACACCAAGGGGGGGGGGGGGGGGGGGGGGGGGACCCGGGCTATGGGGGAAAATGACCCCAGGGCTATGGTGAAAACACCAAAGGGACTGGGGAATGACCCGGGCTATGGTGAAAATATGACACCAAGGGGAAAAAGGGACTGGGGAATGACCAGGGCTATGGTAAAAATATGACACCAAGGGGGAAAAGGGACTGGGGAATGACTAGGGCCATGGTGAAAATATGACACCAAGGGAAAAAGGGACTGGGGATGACCAGCCTATGGTGAAAATATTACACTAAGGGGAAAAAGGGACTGGGGAATGACAGGGCTATGGTGAAAATATGACACCAAGGGGGTAAAGGGACTGGAGAATGACCAGGGCCATGGTGAAAATATGACACCAAAAAAAATGACACCAAGGAGGGAAAAGGACTGGGGGAATGACCAGGGCCATGGTGAAAATATGACACCAAGGGGGGAAAGGGGGCAGTGGGAATGACCAGGGCCGTGGTGAAAATATGACACCAAGGGGGGTAAAGGGGCTGGGGAATGACCAGGGCCATGGTGAAAATATGACACCAAGGGGGGAAAGGGGGCAGTGGGAATGACCAGGGCCATGGTGAAAATATGACACCAAGGGGGGAAAGGGGGCAGTGGGAATGACCAGGGCCGTGGTGAAAATATGACACCAAGGGGGGAAAGGGGGGCAGTGGGAATGACCAGGGCCGTGGTGAAAATATGACACCAAGGGGGGTAAAGGGGCTGGGAATGACCAGGGCCATGGTGAAAATATGACACCAAGGGGGGAAAGGGGGCAGTGGGAATGACCAGGGCCGTGGTGAAAATATGACACCAAGGGGGGAAAGGGGGCAGTGGGAATGACCAGGGCCGTGGTGAAAATATGACACCAAGGGGGGAAAGGGGGCAGTGGGAATGACCAGGGCCGTGTGAAAATATGACACCAAGAGGAAAAAGGGACTGGGGAATGACCAGGGCCATGGTGAAAAAATGACACCAAGGGGGAAAAGGGACGGGGGGAATGACCAGGGCCATGGTGAAAATATGACACCAAGGGGGGGAAGGGGCAGGGGTTGGGGGAAGGTGGGGAAAACAGTGCTGTTGGCAACATCATTTTTCATGTGTCTGACAATTTTTCTTTTTTCTTTCCTTTGCATACGCAGGCTGATACTCCTGCGGACACTGCCTGTATAGACCGGCAGTGGAGTTTTGTGTGTATGACAGTTTTTTTATCCCACCCACCATTAAGGCAGCCATAATCCAACTTTGGAGAAGGTGCATGCTATGTATGTGTAACTTGTCGTCCATACCAACGGCCAGACTGGGCTTCTCTTCTGAAAGTTGGTGATGGTATTTTACGTGTGTGCAAGATGTTGTGCATGCGTTCACACATGGAGCCTCGGTTTATAGTCTCATTCGAAAAACTGTATGGGGAATGGAGTCAGAACCAATGTTAACTCTGCGGGAAAAATCCCCCTGTACCGAATTCGAACCCACAACCCCAGGATCACAAGTCCGGCGCTCTACCAACTGAGATATTCCATCCTTTTTTTAATTCTGTGAGCAAATGATACTGTTCAGTTTACGTCAGCTGCTGGATTTCGATGCATGTGCACAGTAACAGTTTAAAGATGTTTTCTGACACTACAGATCAGAACAATGCAAATTAAAGTTTCAATCAAAGCTGGCTTTCCAAATCAAAGTTACAAACATTGGATTGCGAAAGATGATTGTCCCCCAGATTTTTTTTTTCTCCATGATAGCAAAGTTTTGGTATTACAAATGTTTAAACCCCACTTATTTGTGCCTGTTTTGTACTTAATTACCTGTAGTTTGAATCCGGTTTTCTTCATCATCTTGTAGTTTAGTTTGAGTCAGTTTTTGATTCTGGGTTTATAAAAACTTTCACCCTGATTAATCAGAAGTCTGGGGAAAGCATAGAATTTTTTTTTGGTAAGATATGTAAGAACCATGACTGCTTTAGCCTCATGGGAGAGCAGACTGTCACTTTTGGTGTTCTGTCACAATTTGTGTGTTGGTGAATGTAAAAAAATCTGTAGTGTATGACACTGTTATTACGCCATACAGCTCACAGTTTGTGTTAGTGAATGTAAAAAATCTGTAGTGCATGACACTGTTATTACACCATACAGCTCACAATTTGTGTTGGTGAATGTAAAAAATCTGTAGTGCATGACACTGTTATTACACCATACAGCTCACAATTTGTTGATGAATGTGAAAAATCTGTAGTGTATGACACTGTATTACACCATACAGCTCACAATTTGTGTTGGTGAATGTAAAAAATCTGTAGTGTATGACACTGTTATTACACCATACAGCTCACAATTTGTGTTGATGAAATGTGAAAAATCTGTAGTGCATGACACTGTTATTGCACCATACAGCTCACAATTTGTGTTGGTGAATGTAAAAAATCTGTAGTGCATGACACTGTTATTACACCATACAGCTCACAATTTGTGTTGATGAATGTGAAAAATCTGTAGTGTATGACACTGTTATTACACCATACAGCTCACAATGTGTTGATGAATGTGAAAAATCTGTAGTGTATGACACTGTTACTGCACCAGTTGTATGTGTAATGCAGCCGTCATCTTGCACCTACTCATAGTACAGAAATGCTCACGGAATCCAAGGTTATATGTATGGTTTAATTCATGGAAAATGCCTGGCAATGGGCACAGTTACCTTGTATTTTATGTTTAATTGTCATCAAATGTGATGTAGTGGCCAACATTGAAAGAGCATTAACACCAATAGTATTAAACATCAACATGAAACCATGTGTTTTTAATCGTCATCAAATGTGATGCGGTGGCCAACATTGTAAGAGCATTAACACCAATAGTATTAAATATCAACATGAAGTCAACAGCATGATGTCACTTAAACGTGTCCTGTCAGTGTGGTATGCCAGGACTGCAGTGCCACTGCAGGTGTTACAGTGCTCCCATACATACTGTCCTGACTGAATCTGTATTTTCTCTCGTTATGTTGACAGCTGCTGCAGATTCGACGTGTGGATGAAACGGAGTGGGTCAGCAAAAATGTTCTCCCTGTGTCGTTTGCAACCCTGCAGTCTCCTGCCAAGGAGAAAACCGATGTGGTGGATTTGCGTATGTTACTCTTCTTTGTGTCCTTTGTGGGATCAGACATTACCCTTTTCATGTGCACATGTCTGTGGATATAATGGTTTTCCCGTGAGAGACCATTTTTGGCATGGTTCCAAGTTGTCAGAAGCAGATGCGTCAATCCACATATTCTGCCATGTTATTTTTAACCTACAGATGAGGGGCTGAGACAGTTTGTTTTCCAGAAATTAAATATCATTGAGAAGTCTTTTACTGTGGTGTGGGAAGTTAGCCGTGGTGAGTAATTCCCAATGGTTGGACAGTTGGTTCACAGACTGTATCAGAAGTGTTGTGTATGCTATGTTGGGTTGAGCAAACTGTGGTTCTTGCATCAGAGAAGGGGGTAAATGTGGCATTTTAGAAGAGAAGGTTGGAAGAGGAATGTATTCCAGTGACAACTCTAGGGTAAAACGCCGTGCTCTCTTATTCCCTCATCTTAGTAGAAGGGGAGTGGGGAGCACTCCAGTGGCAACTACAGGATTCACGTGGATGTCATTACATTTCCTTTGCTATGTAAAAATGGGGGTGGGGGGGGGGTGGTGGTGTTTGGAGGGGGAGGAGTGGGAGGAGGGACTCCTTACAACAATTTTAGGGTCCAAGAGAATGTCCTCTGAGTAGATGGATGGAAGGGGCCCACCAGTCACAACTGTAGAGTTCAGGGAATGTCATCATGTTCCCTTCTCTTTGTGGAAGTTGGGGAGAGGGAGTGGGGACGTGAGTGTGTTGACTTGTTCTGCTGTTCTGACCTCAATCCTTACATCCAATGGACACCTCTGTCCCAACACCCCGATTTCCCCACTCCTTTCTCTCTCGTTCTTTCCCTTTGTCTCTCTTTCTTTATGTCCCGCTGTCTTTTTCTTTGTATCGCAGAGGTATACTCATTGCTCTTTCTTTTTCCCTGTCTTTTTGTTTTTTCCCTTTGGTCTTGCATTGCATGTCATGACCTTGTGAGTTGAGCTCACAATTGTAAGCAGGATCAGTGCATCTGTCAGCAATGAAAGTTCAGTGTCGACTTTTCTCTCTCACACACACTTCCATACAGTGAATGAGCTGAGCCAGAAGATGGAACTTGTGCCTGTGGTCACCAATGATTTACAATGACGCAAAGCACTGACTGATGGTGATTAGATGGTCTGATCCACAAAACACATCACAGGATGATTACAGGTATACAATGTTGTTGTTGTTGTTGTTGTACCCTGGCTAAAAGACTCCATGGACCATCCAAACAGTCGAAGTGCTTGACCACTATGGTACAAATGCATCAGCTGGGGATGAGAACACTACGTGTGTGACCCACTTTGATTACCCTTCCACATGAGCAGCCACACTCTGACTTCGGGGGAACAGGTATACAAATGAATGTCAGTACTGACTGACGGTAATTGGGTCATGGGGATGGGAAAGGGATGGTAGGGAAAAGGGAGAAGATTGTTTGTTGTTAGTGTCCCGTATTGATCTAGTTTTGCTAACTCTGACCCCCCCCCCCCCCCCCCCCCCCCCCCCCCCAATACACATCTTTCACTTCCTTTCCCCTCCCTGTCCTCCTCCCCCCCCTCACCTCTTTTTCAATAGCACCTCTTCCAACCGCTTTCCTCTGGTTGGAATTTCACCCTTTCATCAGTGGACTTGCTTTCTTTTTCTCGCATGCACACATGCACATGCACACACACATGCACGCACGCACGCACGCACGCACACACACACACACACACACACACACACACACACACACACACACACACACATGCACACAGATCACAGAGGGCAGGGTCCACAGCATGAAATATTGCACAGTTTGATTTAATATTATTGGAAACAACCCTGTACAACCTTTTTGATTGCATCGGTTGAGAGCTTTCTTCGAGGTAATGAAATGCCTGTTTCCTCATTTCATGGGTGGTTCTGATGCCAGTTATTATTATAATTTGTCCTCCTTCGCTGTTTCATTAGAATGCTATGTACTGAGCCTGCTGGTTGTGATGCCAGTTATTATCTGTCCTTTTTTCTCTGTTTCAGCGGAATGCCAAGTACTGAGCCTGCAGGAAATCTGTCGCCACAACATCCGCTCCATCATACGCAGCAACATCTGTTTGGAGATCCCAAACATCCTGCATCCCAAACGAAAACAGCGTCCCCCTAAGCCCAGAAGGACAGTGGGACGTCGAGGTCGACTGGTTAATCTTGTACCAATGCAGATGGGCATGATGATCCTTAACAATTTCAATGATAGCAGTGATGACATTGATGATGAAGATGATGATGATGACATCAAGCTGAGCAATGAGTCGGGGCCTTCTAAGACTAGTGATGATGAGATCAATGAGGATGAGGATGAAGGAAATGTCTCTGAGAATGAGGAGGAGAACACAGCCACTTTGTCCACTACTGACACTTCTACAGACAGTCACCGCTCCGAGCATTCAGAGCAGAACTCGAAGAGAAAACTGCGACAGGATTCTGTCACCGAAGAATCTGAAAGAGAAACTGCTACTGAGGCCTTAAACAATGGATTGGGTGTGGAAGATAAGAATGAAACCAAACCTACTGCCCCTTCAAGCACTACTGACAACAAACGCAGCTCTCCAAGTTCCTTCTGTGAGGACTGGGAAGAGGAAACGGGATGTGGATCCAAGCGGATGAGGTGTGTGACCATGCAGGAGGAAGGGGAGGGGAGAGAGAGGCTGAAGAAGTGAAAGAGGACAGTTCCAGTCAGAACAAGGCAAGATCTCGAAGCACTCAGCGAGAACTGTCTTCTGAAGACTCCGATGTGGACAGCATGGATGTGGATTCACTGAGGGCGGCGTTCCAAGCCCCACCCACCCCTACCTCTGTCCTGAATGCTCTCCACCTGCTGTCCATCCCACGCAAAGTTCGCTGTTCCTCCTCCAACAGTGCTGACACTTCAGAAAACGTCTGGTGGTTTTGGCTCCTTTGGGGATGAACCTCTGGACCTGGCTGCCATGAGTGGGGATCGGGACTCTCCCCCGAGCATGACTGCAGACCGAGAATTTTCTGACAGCATCATGGGGAACAGACGATCTCCCAAGAGCATCAATGTCAATGGGATCAATGGGAATTCTTCCAGTTGTCCAGTTGAATCCAGTATTGAACCGTATGCTACCTTGGAGAAGAAGTCCTCTTCCAATAAAGCAGGCAGTGACAGCGACACCAGCGGGGAGAGCGCCACATGTGCTGACCAGTACGAAGGACCAACGTTAGGTCAGAAGATGAAGGAGCGCATCCAGGGGCTGCCTTTGCCTCTGGCCCTCAGGTCCTACCTGGCCTACTACAGGAATTGACCCTGTCTCTGGCCTCACCTTCAGTAAGTCCACGGTCTTTCATTGACTTTAGTCGTGAGTCTGATGGCTGAGTTGTAATTGTTTGAACCAACAAACAGCTGGGACTGCACATTGCTGTGAATGTTTGCTATGTTGGTTTTTGACTGGGAACCCAAGTTAAAAACATTTCAGATGAGGTCTTTAATTAGAGATTATAGGTGTGCAAGTGTGTGTGTGTGTGTGTGCATACATGTACAGAGGTTGCCTTTTTCTTTTAACTTTCCCATTTTCCTTTCAATGATTTTTGTTATGTATGGATTAGGATGTGAAATTCACAAGCATGGTATATTTTGATCTTGTTCAAGAATATCAGTTTGCCATTTTTGATGCGAGGATTGGAAATATTTTTCTTGTCAAATTATAACTGTGTGAGGAAGGAAAGGTGGTTACTGTGTAACTGGTGTTTTTTCTTGCAACATGTATAAAATTATCTTTTTTTTTCTTTTTATGGATTTTCATTAATTAGTGTACCCGTTTTTCGCAGTTGATCAAACATTCATACATTGTGTGCTCATAGTGCACATCCCAGGTGACCTTTCTCTACCTTCAGTATGATTAGCTTGGCTCATGTGTACCTAATACAAAGGTTGCAGAAGGTGACAAGAGACCTTGCTCAGTGCTGTGATCAAGGATCAAACAGAAAGCAGCTTTCTTGCCTTGTTAGTTTTATTTTCACAGCAAGAGATTCACCACAGCTTAATGGTGAAGTATGCTACCTACTGTAGGGTGGTGTGGGCGCGTTCCATTCCATGTCAGTACCATTTACCCTTGACACTCTTTCTGGCTCCCTTAGACACAGCCACATCCAGTTAGTTTGTCTTAGGCCTTGCACCAACTGTCCATCAGAAGCTATCGGCATGAGGTCGTCAGAAGACTACACTCTAGAGGAGATATCGTGCTGCTAAATACAAAATGTTGAGTTGCTTTTGGTAGTAGTGGCTTGTCTTACAAAGGACACTACGAAGTCACATGTTGCAGTTTTGATTTGGCATCAGATATGGTACCATTGTTGAACTTTTACAAGTTACTGCAGTTTGGTTTTTATAGCACTGTTTGCGCAAATTTTCATGGCTGAAACAGTATAAAACCTCCCCCCTCTTTCTATCTATAGCAGACATTTTTGGTTTTCAGCTCACAGGCATAGAATTGAAGTGTGTAGAGAACAGAACATAAGACAAGGATCGTCAACCCTAGAAGGCATGTAGACTTTTAGGTGACCAAAAACATGTGTGAAACTTTCTGTTTTGTGATGCAATCAGTTTTTGAAACTTTTGTCCCGACGGAAGATCCATTTTCCTCCACGATCATCTTTCTTGTTCTTTTTCTTTTTCCTAAATTACAGAAGCTTCATTGGAATTTCATACCCAGCGCCGTAGACCCTGTTGCTGGTACTGTGTGAGAGAGTTATTAGTTTCCCCAAGTTATTAATGACTTGCTAAAGTATGCCTCCATTGAAAGAAGGGAACTCCCACTCGGTGACAGAGATTGACATGACTGTGGTAAATAAACACAGGTGGAACTGGCTAAATGAGAAAACTGTCAAGAGTACTATATACCGACAGTGGTGTTTGAAGCCATAAATTGTGCTGGCTTGTGTTTTGTTTCACACTTTTGCTGTGCAGAGGTGAAGTACACATCAAATTGGAAAGAAACAGCTTAATGAGCAGGCTCAAAACCCTGAACATCAGAAAAACCTAAATTGTCTCCGGTGTCAAGGGGGGTGCTGTTCCCATACAGGGGCACTGTCCCTTTGCCCAGCCAGGGCCTAAACAGCCCCACCCCTGCCTTTCACTAGTTTGTTTTTTGTAATTGTAGAGTGTCACTCATGGAAAAGTCAGGCTTAGCTTTTCAGTGTAGAATATCAATAATGGTATCACTTCTGGACAACTGAATCAGTTTGTCATTCTCTGAAGACTACTGCTTGATGGAGTTGTAGCATTAGAATGAAAGATAAAGAAATTCTGTCAGAAAATGATGAATAACGTTTCACCCACTGCACTTCAGCGCTGTATAGGAATAGTCCTGTGTTGGTTTCCAACAATGTATTAACAGATATTCTGTATCCTTGCTTAATTATGCATATTGAATGTTTTTTTTTCTATATGATGAAGATGTTGAGAAAATGTGCTTTTGTTTAGATCATTAACTTGTATTCTGTTCAAAATGTGCATTAATATTGAAGAACATTTGCATGTATCTGTATTCCCTTGACTTGTTCTGTCGACATGAGATTGCATTGAGCCAGGTTAGCTTTCAGTCTGTTGGCATTTATGGCTCATTGAATTGTGTTCTTTGTTCAGGACATTGTCTTGTCAGTGGTGTCTGAAAGGTACAGAAATGATATTCATGTGCCTGTATATTAAACAGCACACATTACATCTGTACAATATGCTTCTTTGAATATCACAGAGAACAGATTCAAGCCAGACGATTCTAGATGGATCTTTGTGAAGTTGACAACATAGACCAGTCCTGGTTCTGTTCTTTAGCCATACAGCCTTCAGTAGCCTTAAAAAAAAATGTATACTGTTGTTTATTTTCTGAAGTTTGATGTCCTACAGGTCAATATTGATATATTAACATGTCATCCAGTTATTTTTCTTCTTGTTGTTGAAGTAGGTATGTCGCTGAGGTTGAGTTACTATACTTCACGTCGGCTCGCCTGCAATTTTTTAGGGAAAAAAAAAAAAGCTGTGTGTGTGTGTTAACATATGCTGTACAAGTTTTTTGTGGTTTTACTGGTAATAAAAATCAGGAAATATGTTTTGCACTTAAACTTTTGTTTTCTGATTGGGACAGTTTCTGCACCCTACGCACTCGGACAAAAATGAGACTGCAAACATTTGTTTCAAATGTAAAAGAAATTGTTTATGTTCATGCTGGCACAAAAAGGAGACTGCAAACAATTGTTTCAAATGTAAAAGAAATTGTTTATATTCATGCTGGCAGTGGCAAGGAGGAAGGGGGTAGGGGAGGAAGTATGGAGGAGAGGTCGGCTGACGGGGGGGGGGGGGGGGGGGGGTAACTATACAGTGCCTGAAGTTGACAAAAAAGGGGAGGGGTTACAATGTATAGATCAATGTTAAAACAATTGCTGCAGTGTTTCACTAGACGGCTCCAGCACAAGCAGCACGGCTTGACAACTAGTCTAGTCATTATGATCAAATTAGACAATTTATTTTTAAGGCTTTGCCGAAAAACAAACAAACGAATCACAAGACAACACGACACATTTTGACTTCTTAGGTCTTCTTCAGGCAAGATACACAACACTCAGGACAACGAAAATGCATGAGTAACCACTTACATCCAATTCGGCGCAAGATGGGCGTTGAACCTTTGACCTAAGAGGTCAAAACGCATTGTGTTTTGTCGTGTGATTCATTTGTCTTATGTTTTTCAGCAGAGCCTTATAAATAATTTTCCAAATTAGTTTTGATTTCTGCCTGCAGTGGCCTCACTTGGCAACATCATGTTCAATCTCCAGCTGATCACAAAGGCCATGTCAGGGCAGCAGGCGAGTTACGAACGGAAGTCTACACACACTGTGATTCCAGACCAGGATTCAAAACCAGATCCTGGAACTAAAAGACTGACCTAAAAGGAATTCGACCACCAGTCCTGAGACTGCTCGATCCCTCTCTGGACTGCTAGTGACAGGGCTGAGATGGGATAACTCCCAATGTGGCCAAGTATGTGGTGGCTAGGATAAAGAGGTGGGAGCAAGGCCAGTCACTACTAAAGCACAGAAGATGAAAGGGGTGGGGGGGGGGGGGGTGTTCATTACTAACCACACATTTGATGAAGTGAAAAATATTGTGATCTTTTAATTAAAAAAAAAAAAATCTCAAGTGAAGGTCTTGGGGGAAGGTTTTAAATGGAATCTAGAGGAAACAGTTAGTAACTGTTGTCAGCTAGATCCAAGCTTCAGAACTGTTTAGAGCTAAGATGTTTATATCATGTTGTGCACCACTGTACCCCGTCACCAGGGTATGTGTGAAATGTGTGTGTGTGTGAAATGAGCAGGACCAGAGTTTACCATTAGTTGGTGTGTTCCATTCCTCTTTCCAGACGTCTTTGACGTATCTTTGGATTTTCAGTTTGAATTTCTTCTGTTCGGGCATTGTTGGTAGATCTCCCTTTCTGTATTCCTGGTTAGCAGCCTCATTAACCTGAATGCCAACATAACATGACCCGCAATCCAAACAAGAACAACAGTTTTACAAATCTCCTTTGAAAGAAGCTGACTGTTCTTGACAGTGCAAACAAAGATTGCCGTTGCTGATGGCAACAACTGCCTCAAGCAGAAAGGGAAGCAGAGATGATGGTAATGATGGAGCCTCTCGCTCGCACCATGCAGGTTCTGTGTACTGTACACTGTTAAAGTGTCAAGAGATCAAGAAGCTTTGGTGTTGAAATTCAGAAATCATTTTCAGAGCCAGACTCATGGTCAAGAATGATTAGTTGGATAGTGCCTCTCAAAATTAAACATGAATTAAATACATGGAACACAAACTCACAGCCACACCAAGAAGTACAGTCGCCTCAGCTCCCATAAGGACATGGACAACACACAACAGCACACCAGTGTTACAATGCCTTCCTTTTTGGCAGGTGGTACAGATACAACTCATGAACCTCTGGTACAGAAATAACTGGTCAGACTCTGTCACAGGAAAACCCTGATCTGTTCAGCAGTTTGATGCATACACTCACATACAGGGGCCTGCAGTCCAAGTAGATTATGAGGGTGTGGAGTCAACAGTCGCAAGTTCACAGTGGGGTGTAATAAGACATGTGGATCCCCGCTTTCCATGACATGAGGCCATAGATAAGATGAACCTTTAACAGTTCACTACCCCTGTGGCCTTTACACCCATGGGACTTATGACCAGACACACAGCAAAAGCAGCAGGAGAAATGATTCTGTGCACAGAATATTGTTGTCTTGTCATCTGTCCCCTGGAGGACACAAATTAGTAGATGGCCTATTGTCAAACTTTGATAGGGTTTGCTTGTAGGGTATGTAACTGGGATTGGTCAAAGCTTGGATGGCATCACTTTACAAAGGTCAAATTTTTTTTACTCTCATTCGGAAGATCAGTATTTCAAGCCAGAGCAGCAACTGATGGGTTCGTGAAGAGTGGAACAGAATTTTTTTCTGTCTTATGTTCCATGCCCCTTTCTCAGTGGCAATACTCCCCCGCCACATATTCCTGCACCTCCTTAAGCCAACCACATGGCACTACTCCTCTGCCACATATTCCTGCACCTCCTTCAGCCAACCACATGGCACTACTCCTCTGCCACATATTCCTGCACCTCCTCCTTCAGCCAACCACATGGCACTCCTCCTCTGCCACATATTCCTGCACCTCCTTCAGCCAACCACATTCAGGTCACGCCATCACAGCCTCAGGACCAGCAGTCGGTATGGAGCAACCAATACAAGGCAAACCAACAGAGGAGCCATGGCAGTGCCGCAGAGTCACTTCAGTATCATGCAGTCGTGCCTCTTCTGATCCAACATTTATGCCCGGCACATCCTGCCACGTCTTTGCAAGAATATATATAAGTACACATTTACAACATAAATCATGAATGAAACTTTTTTTTCTCTCTCTTCAAAAGCTATCCAAATCTGGCAAAGCAGAAAAGACATTCACAAACTGACAGAACATCATAACTTTTTTGTCTTCTATGCTCATTCTGTCCACGTGTCCATAGCCACAGCCTGGCCCATCTTACCACAGCCCCAGCGCCAGAGGCGCAGTCAGTGGTGAGATTTTCATGAGGCAGTCCACCAGAGGAAGATGCTGCATTGCTGCCAAGTCACCTAAGTTGAGTTCAGTGGAGCCTGTTCTGATCCAACATACACAGGACACCACCAACAAAGCCCCTGACTGCCTAATGACAATAACTGCTGAGCTGTGCAGCCAGTAGGAGTGAGCTCTTCCTGTTCTGATCCAACATACACAGGACACCACCAACAAAGCCCCTGACTGCCTGATGACAATAACTGCTGAGCTGTGCAGCCAGTAGGAGTGAGCTCTTCCTGTTCTGATCCAACATACACGGGACACCACCAACAAAGCCCCTGACTGCCTGATGACAATAACTGCTGAGTTGTGCAGCCAGTAGGAGCGAACTCTTCCTGTTCTGATTCAACATACACAGGACACCACCAACAAAGCCCCTGACTGCCTGATGACAATAACTGCAGAGTTGAGCAGCCAGTAGGAGTGAGCTCTTCCTTCACAGGACATAGCCATCTCTGTCCATGAACTTGCTGACACTGCTGACCCCCAGCTGACCAAAGCAAAGGCATGCCACATGGAGAGGTCATCAAAACTGAGGCAAGGTAATGTTGCTTACAGCCAAGCGGACTGCGAAGGGCCATTTCAGGGCTGTCCCCGCGTTGAAGTCAACTCACAAGTTGTTCATAACAAACAGAAAAAACCTAGTCACACAACCCTTTAAAATACACATAAAAATGCAGGAAATTTTGTGAAAAATCTTTCTTTTGTAAAATCTTGGATCAGATGAAAAAAGTTGATCTCTTTCAGAAATTCAAAGATCACACTGGGCGGGACATCTCTGAACAAGGTTTTCATCGAGTCTGCTGTAAAATGTTTGTCTCACATTATGGAAGCCCCAACCAAAATTCAGTTCACCATGAGAGCAGGGTATGAAAGGCCACAAATTTGACCTTTTTTTGTGTGTGCTGATTAATAACGATAAGGATGAAGAAGATGAAGCTACTGATTTCCACTCTGGTCTCGGACTGCATATTGGGGCTATACGCCATCTTTACCTTCATCACAATCCATATGCACATCAACCAGACCTGAAACGTACAGACACCTGCAGTGCTGGTTGTAAAGTGAGCGACTGCAAGTGAAGATCTAAACAAGTCTGTAAAAGTTCCTGAAATGAATCCGCCAAACATGAACAAATGAATCACAAGACAAAACACAGCACATTTTGACCTCATGTCTTCTAATTTGATATGATGAGGAATTGCACGTTCTTCATTTTCGTTGTTCTGAAATGTCGTTTATCTTGGCTGAAGAAGACTTGAGAGGTCTGCTGTGTTTTGTCTTGTGATGCGTTTGTTCATGTTTGGCAGATTCATTACACAAACTTTTGAAGATCTGCAGTGATGGTAAGGAAATTTGATCAACAGTCAGAAACACATCCATGATGTGGATGGAACTCAACCATGTGGATCCAGTCTTCCTAGCTGAGCCCATTGAAAACTTGAGTAGAAGCCGGTCAGAGAAGATAAATCCCACATAAAAGGCTCTGGCTGGGATTGAATTTACGTCCTCCCTGCGGGAGTCGGCAATCCTACCCACTCCCACAGTGACTGGTCACATCATCTAACTGACTATTCAGTAACAGCATTCCTCAAGTAACAATCATGAGGCTACAGAAATTAATTTAAAGTTTGACCCCCCTCCTCTTCCTCCCTTCTTCCCCTCCCCCACAAAAACATAGGAAGAAACCAAAATCTGAGAATTCAGATAAGGGTGTTCAATCTGTTAAAGATACTGATGTAATAAGACCAAGAATTGCTTCACGAAAGGAAAACCAGCACTTGCAATACAGTGGTTAGTAACTCTTGTTGATGGCTGGAAGGACATTGTTTCAAGGCCGAAAGACAAAGCGTTTTTTTTTTTTTCTTAGTTTTGTTTTTGGTTCAAGGCCGAAAGACAAATAGTTTATTTGTTTGTTTTTTTTTTCTGTTTTTTTTTTTTTACCTTGGGCAGCTCCTATCTAGAGCCACTAAGTCACAGCCTTAAACGGGCACAGTCAAATTTCATCCACTTAATGAATGCATTTCCAACAATACTATTCAAAATTTCCTGACCAATGCATCAGGTGTCTGTGTTCCTCTTGGGCTGACCGAAAGCCTGCCAGCTGCCCAAACTGTCCCCCTTCTCGGCCCACTTTCCCTCTCTCAGAAAATATATACAGGATAAAGGAGTTGAACACTGATGCTGAACTTCAAACAAGACTAGTGAATTCATGATAAACTTGTAAGTGGCTGGCTAGCTCTAAACCCCCTGTAACTGGTAATACAACACGAGTTGTCAGTTGGGGGTACTAAAGGAAATCTATGTGCATGCAAGTGCACATATGTGTGCACACACGTAAACGTATGTGTGCATGCAATGCATGTGTGAGGGGTAAAATAATGTGTATATGGTGTGTGTGTGCACGTTTATATGTATGGTACAGGTGTATGCATGTCTGTGGAGGGGATATGGGCAGTGTACTGCTGGTGCATGTGGGGAGAGGGACTGCTGTCTATGTCTATGTTCTTTGCATACCATCAAGGAGAAAAAAAACCTGAAAAATGTGTGTGTGTGCGCAAGCATCCATGAACATGCACCTTCATTGTGTAAAATGGGTATATGAACCTGTGTAACCAGTGAGGAGTGCAGGGGGTAGGGGAGGGGTGGCTAGGTGGGAGGTTACAGCTGATGTGTGATGTCTGTGCTGGCCCACTCTAAGCATGCCACAGAAACACAAACCAAAAAAGAAAAAGAAAAATTGGGTAGAAACAAAAAAAAGGGGAAACAAAGACAAAGAAGAACTGATAATCAGCGAAAAAACAAAACCAGGAAACTGGCAACAAATTTATTTCAAATATTTCACCTTTGAGCCCCTTTTCCCATAGAACCTCATTAAAAAAGGCATAACACTTGTCGATTAAAAACAAAAGTCAACAACCACAAAAATTCTCTCTCTGTCTGTACGTGACACATACACATATTTGCCTCTTTGAACACAAAGACACATGTATGTATACATTTGGGTAGTTGCCCCACAGGACCCACTCTGTGTAGCCAAAGTCATGCGCAGTGGATGTCAGCAGGCTTTCAATACACTGCCCATGGCATCTGCTGGGACAAATTGCATTTCTGACTGAAAATAATATTCTGCAACTTCTGGCGAGTCTTTGTCACATTTAAAGTGACCCCCACCCCACCCCACAACTCCTAAAACAGTCATCAAAGTATGGTCTGATAAACACCATTTTGATATTTCCAAATGATGGGGCGTTCATGTTTTGTGTGACTGGTACTCCATGGTCAATCAATCAAGACACTTTATTTTCCTTCATAAGAACTTTGTGTTGTGGTGGGAACACATACACATGACATATGAGTACATAACATTGAATAATGTCAAATGTGCAAATGCACTCACACCTGCACATGCCCACAAATTCAAAAACGATATAAACAAAGTTACACTTATTTTTCACATAAAACTTATCAATAACTCTACCCAACATACATTCTATTTTATAACCAGTCAATTTAATAAAATCAGCTGTACGCTAAAATAAAAACCGTAAAAAAGGGGCACACATACTACAAGGGGGGAGAGAACTGAGATAATTTTAAAATCATTACCACTTGATTATCATCCCCCCTCCCCACAACATCTACACTCTCATTCTCTGCCCACCACCCTCCCCTAGCCCCCAACCCTCCCTCTCTCTATCCCAGTCTCGCCTCACCCTCACCCTCTCCTCTATCTTTATAATGACAGCATTGAACATTCACTCAGGATGGCCAGGTCAGGGATTATTCAATCAATGAACGGATCGAAAGAGGCAAAAAAAAACTACAATTCAATCTGTTGGTTTCACATTTCAGTTGCCAGACGATATCTGAAGGCATCTTTTCATAAAAGGCAAATAGAGGATGGGTTTCATCACATACAATCTTCTGAGCTTTCTTAGGCACTCTTTTTTTCAAACATTTCGCCTAAACTTGGTGGTGCATATAAAAGTCAATCTGCTCACAGGGTATTTGTGATTTATTGCTCACCTACTCACCAAGCACGCTCTTGATAAATGTGGTTTATATTGACATATTGTCAGTTACAACTGTACACTGAATTTTGTTCCAACAGCTAAGATGTTCAATGCATGCAGCATAAGCAATGAACATATTTCAGATTCCAGTATCCCGCTTAAAACATACAGACAGAAAACTTTGGGCACAGACGATTAAAAAAAAAAAAAGAGGATTAAAATTGCCATAGCTTAACGGTGAAAGGGGCAATAAAGTGTCCACTTTTCACCCTGTCTTGGACATGGCATGATGGAATGCGGCGGCCATCCTTCTCCTTCCCCCATCTTTAAGCTTCCCTAAAGTCTGATCTCATGGGTGCTTCCAACTCACAGCCATCAGCTCTGCAGGCAAATGTTCAAATCACATGACCATGGGTCCCTCTACACAGGATGAAAGAGAACGCTCACGCACACATAAACACAAATCAACCTGCAAATCTATACTGAAGTCCTGTGAATCAATAAAACGTTCATAAATGCTGTGAATTTTTACAAAGTTCATTCAAACTGTAAATCAATAATACAGGGATAACAAATTTTATTTGTCAAAAAAAAAAAAAAAAAATCATTTTCGACAGCACAGCAACCATATACCAGGACAATATACAAACACAGAAAGGAAAAAAAAAAAAAAAAAAAAAAGGCGTAAACTTCCCATGTATTGTAAGAATCAATAGTAAATCAATCCCATCAGTAAAATATCTCTTCATGCAAGCACAAACACTCTTCCCACACACACCCTTTCACCCTCACATCCGCCCACACATGCAAACACACATCACACACACACATACACACACACACACACACATGTACAAACACGTGTATACGCAGCTACAGTAAACATCCACTCTCTTTAAAGCATGGAGCCTAAAATTACAACCACCACCACCAAAAAAAAGCATCATCATTAAAAGCAAGCAACATGCTCTATTAATTTTAAATACATTCAGATTAGTAAGATTGGAATAATAAACATGATTATTTAAGACCAGGCAGCCCTGGATACATACGATTTACACACACACACACACACACACACACACACACACACACACACACACACACACACACACACACACACACACACATACATACTCACACACACACACACACACACACACACACACACACACACACACACATACATACTCACACACACACACACACATACATACTCACACACACACACACAGCACGCACGCACACACACACACACACACACACACACACACACACACACACACATCACACACACATACATACTCACACACACAGCATGCATGCACACACACACACACACACACACACACACACACTCCCACATACACACATGCTTACTCACACACACACACACACACACACACACACACACACACACACACACACACACACACGCACACGCACACACATACACACACATCACAAACACATGCAAACACATGTGCGCACGCGCAGCTACAGTACACATCCACTCTCTTTAAAGCATGGAACCTAAAATTACAAAAGAGAGCATCATCATTAAAAGCAAACAACATGCTTTATTTAAATATATTCAGTTTAGTAAGTCTGGAATAATAAAGATGATTATTTAAGAGCAGGCGTCCCTCGATACATACAATACTTCATTCATGCCGTAAATCAATACAATGTTCATCCATTCTGCGAGTTAGTACAAAATTGATTCCTTTTGTGAATTCACGCAATGTTAATTCACTCTATGACAATAAATTTCATTTTACCAACAAAGTCAACAGATTAAGTGAACAAATCCAAAGTCACTTCATTCTGTGAATCTTAATTTCTCTGAAAATTTTTTATTTTACAATAAAAGATCCAACTTTAGAGAAGCAACAACAACCACAAAAATTAATATATGTAGTTTAGACAATTTTTTTTAGGAACAAAAACAATATACACTGATACAGAACAACACCTGGCATAATCAGTTCAGTTTTAGGAGTCCAGCAACACAGGGTAATATCTGATGTAGACTGTTTGGTTTTAGGAGCCAGGACAACACAGGGTAATATCTGATGTAGACTGTTCAGTTTTAGGAGCCAGGACAACACAGGGTAATATCTGATGTAGACTGTTCAGTTTTAGGAGCCAGGACAACACAAGAGAAAGACCAAATGTATACAGCTCAGTTTCAGGAGCCAGTACAACACAGGGGAAGACCAATGCCATTTTAGCAGCCAGATGACACATGGGACTGATCCCATACACATTACGTAGTTCAGTTTGAGGAGCCAACAAAACACATGGCAAAGACCTGACATATACAAGAAGTTTGAAAGTATGACTGTGGGCAGAGGTTAACACAACAACAAATGTTTGAGTTCTTCATTAAGTGGCATCACTGCTACACCACTCATTCAGGCCCTCTCTCCTCTCGCCCTCCACACCCCTCACACGCACACACACACACACACACACACACACACACACACACGCGCGCGCGCGCGCATGTACCCACAACTGCATCAGCATCATTCACAAGAAAAAGTCCGTATCCAGTTATAATAAGGCGATACACCTGATACAACACTGCTCACTTTACCTATCGAACACCTGTTCAATATCTGGCAATTTAAAACCTTGTAAAGTTCTCTTTTGTTCTTCCTTGATTAGGATCCAGCTGGGATTCTTTTTCTTCTGCCTCTGCCATGGCTTGTAGGATTCTAGTGCTCTTCTTACCAGAAATCCTCAGCTGTTTCATAAGATCAAAGGCTGATGAGTTTTTTTCTCTAACTTCCGTGGCAAGGGACTATGGCTTAGAAACCTGATTCCCTTAAAGAGATGAGGTGGCAAAAATGAACAGCAACACAAACAAGGGGAAGAAAAAACCTTTTAAAAACTCTGTTTTCAAGTGCGTTATGAGTCATGGAGCCCTGGAGCAGATGGTCTTGCTACCTTCACTCAGTTCCCCCTCACCTGCATCAGCCCTTGCCCACTCTGCCCTTATAAAGTTCACTTTTCTTCTCCCCTGATCAGGATCCAGCTGGGCTTCTTCTTCTTCTGCCTTGCAGGCATGAAAATAGTTCAAGACAGAGGGGCGGATTCTGGGCCCCTTAGTAAAGTCCAAAGGCAATGCCCCTGAAGTGAGTCACAGGCAAAGCTCCCTGAAGCCGATGCATTTCAGAACATAACAATGGGCAGATGAAATGTCCATGGAAGTGCTTATGTGGCTCCATGAAAATGACGAAGCGTCACTGTGAGTCCATTAAGGAGTAGTGCAAAGAATAAGCTTGTAGCCAATTAGATGTAAAGAAGCAATCAGAACACCGCAATCCTACAATACAGCAGGCTTTAGCCTTCCCCTTCCTCTCTGCATGAATGCCATATTTGATGCGGTTTGTTTACTGTAATTTTCAAACTTCGTCAAAGTTTCTCAGTAAAATTTCAACATGGACACTGGTGACCAGCAATTCTTGCATGAGGTGTTTTTCAGCTTAGACTCTAATGAAGAGTTTATAGGGTTTAATTATGAAGATATTATGAATGTTGTGGCAGCAGAGTGGGAAAGGGCTTATGCAGGTGAGGGGGAACTGAGTGATGATAGCAAGACCATGTGCTCTCCAGAGCTCCATGACTCATAAACACCCCCCCATAAGGCATTTTTGTTTGTCATGTAATCTTTTTTCATAATGAAATGTAAACAAAACGCATAATGGTTGGTATCAGCATAATCTTAATTCATTCCTCTACATTCACTCCAAATTTCATAACTGTACAAACAAAAGAAAAGAAATTACAGCAATTTGATGCAAGCAGGTGTGCATGTTTTTCAGCCACTAAAAAAGAATGTGGCTGCAGGCAGAAGTGTCAGTTAATGAATGTGGCTTGCTAAAGGTTTTCAAAATGAGCACTGAAATACATGCATGTATGAAGACTCCTGAAACCGGGAGTGGTCACATTTCAAACTCTGCAACATCCAAGGAGGTCTTTATGAGATCCTTTCATGTGAAGGGACTGTAGCAGACACTGAAAACTAAATATGAGCACACGAAAATGAACATGTCAAATAACCTGTTCTAGTGAAATCCACCTATGTCAAATTCCAGTGGCAACAGAAAATTACTTTAACTATAAAAAAGCATAAGAAAGCTTTCATATCCATATACTAAAAACACCTGGAATTCTAACACTACTTGATTACAAGCAGAGGAAGGAAACATTCTAGTCTGGATGCCCCAGTTGGGTTTTTTTTTTGCAATCTTGATGATTCATGCTCCGACAAAGAGAAACTTTTTTGTGAGAACGCCAGTCAATGCTAATGACAGAAAGCAGGGAGGGGGGAATGCGCTTGTAAACTAGGACTCAACTATGTCAATGTACAATATTCCTGTCACACTGTCACTCTTGCACACACGCATTCATGACAGTATTTACTCCATGCACACGCAATCCATCCAGTCAACTAAAAGGCGCACTACTGAATGTTATTTTCTTCTCCCCTCTCTCCAGGGAAAACACTTTACTAAATGAATTGAACAATTCCGACAATGTTCATCACACTCCAGTAGTTATCAAATTCTATACATGTTTCTCTCTCTCTCTCTCTTCACACTGAGAGATAAATCAAGTTACAAACTGATACGAATAAAGTCTTCCTAGATTCCTCATTCTTCTTGCCCAAGAAAGAATACACACATCCTCCAAAAATATAAAGTCATGGCCTTTTACATAAAATCGGCCCAAGATCCAGACCAGGAGAATATGCAATTCATACCATTATGATGCCATACTTGCATCAGAAAAAAGCGCTCGCCCCATACCATCATGATGCCCTGCCCGCATCAGAAAAAGCGCTTGCCCCTTGAACCCTCCAGCCACTGGGGGAACTATGACATCCGACTCCTCTACCCGGGGTCTTCAATTGCTGGGGCTGAAGTATCGGTGTGTTCCCCACACCATGGCCATCGTTAAACACCCATCAGCACTTAGAACTTAGGAAAATGATGGAGGAGGAATAGCTGACGGGGTGAAGGGTGAAGGGTGAAGGGCTGAAACACGAATAAGGTTTGTGTAAGTAACCTGCTTCCCATTTTACATGTGAATTCTTTCTGTCTCTTTTCTTTAGGTTTTCCCCTGTACCTTTCCCCAACTATCTATGGCTCACCTGGTAATGACTGGTCAGCAGTGAGGACCGCTTGACCAACGTCCTGACGGGTTTGTGTGTCTTTAGGCCATCTCCTGGGCTAAAACTAATTCTCTCCACCCTCTTCCTAGTGAGAGCACACTCAGTGTTCAAAACACATGACCAGCACCTTACCAGCCCTTAAAAAGCTATCTCTCAGTGGTCACTTTCACCCAATGACCAACCCTGGTCTATTTTACTGAGTGATCCTCACACATTATTGGGGACGCCCGCTACACTAGTCAAGCCACATGAATATTCTTCCTTTTTAGTTGTGGCATGGGGGAAATGATTCATATCACCAGACTAAATGTGATGGAGCGTCACATGCCTTGATGTGAGGCTACGTCACTATCAAACTATCACTGATGGTCAAACCCTTATTTCAGCCACTTCTCTGTCATACACGCTGCTGAAGTTACAGCATTTCAAGGGAATGATGCTTTGCAAAGTTCTGACAGTTGAGCATTGTTCCAACATGGTAGGAAGTAAAGAACTGCTCAAGTCAATCCATCTTTACACTCTTGCGAAGTACAACACAACCTGTCCTTTGCAGTCATTTTGTTTGTTTGTTCGCTTCCTCAGGAAAAATCATTTAAAACAATCACTGAAATTTCCTCCTCAAAAGAAAGTTTTCATGCCTGATCTAATCATTTATCTATCTATATATCCCAGCTCAATCTGAACAAAAGTACACATCTTAAAATATGGCTGCCATACTTCTATGCCCCGTTCCTAAACACAGGAAGAGTCCATTAAACAGTCCCAGCACACTTCAGTAGAAGAGGCACAGAAAAGCCTTGCCAGCACCGTCTGCCTCTCCTCCTCCTCACACTATCAACTGGAAGTCGAAATGGAATCTCTTAGATCCTTTATCAAAGTCGGATCAGACAGGAAATTGTTTCTAGGCTTGACTTTTGACCGTCTCAGGATGCTGGGCCGTTCAGCAGCACCTTCCCGAAGCCTGGACAATTTTGCCAGCATGACTGGTGACAGGCGCCTGACTCGGCTCTCCACAGGCGGACAGCTTCTCTAAGGGCTGTTTGCCTGTGTTGTGATCGCCAGTCATGCTACTTGAGAGGGCACTGGCAGAGGCAGAGGCTGAATCCTCACTGGACGAGCCTTTCATGATGACCAGGGGCCGTATCGTTTGGTCACCTTCTGGAACAGAACAGAAAAGACATTCCTGCGAGCGCAAGCTTTAACAGCGACTACCTACTGTACCACTCTTTGAGTATTTATGCTCAATGTCCATTTGCGCATTCAGTATGTCCTGTCCACTTATTCTATTAATACTATCCAGCCGAGAGCGGCACAAACGGCACGATTCCCTGCTGCCGCACACTCGCACATAGCTATCATTCCCTGCTGACACACATATTTGGCCATTTTTTAATTTATTTTTATGGTAGCTAGACAACAACTGACAGTGTTGTGTTAGGTGTCACAGGAAAGAACAAACACTCAACTAATCGATCATAGTAATTTCAAATCATTTACTTTCAAAGCTGCACACGACTGTGTGTTGAAAAACATGTCGGACAAGTTGAAAAAATGCTTTGTTTCCATTCTATTCCGTTCTTTTACACACCAAATCAGAAGATGAAGGGATGGCTGCATCTTCAAACAATTCACTTTCCTCTTCTCCTTCAAAGTTTTCTATCTCTCTACCACTCCCCTCATCACAGATCAACTTTGTAATATGATTTCAAGCGCTTCATTGAGCGAGAAATCGCTACCACCCCTTCGCCTGACCAACATTTTTTCTGGCACTGGAAATACGTGCTGCTGGTGCGGACTCAATTGGGAAGACTGGAACCACACAGTCGAGTTTCATCCACTTTATGGATGCGTTTCGAGAGTGTTGCTCAAATTTCCTGACCAACACTGCAGGTGCCTGTATCTCTCGGGCCTGGTTGACGCCGGGATATATTATGAAAGGAAGCGTAGAGTACAGCCCTGTCATGTAGTCTCAGACCGAAATGGAAATCCGTAGCATCATCTTAATCATCCTCATCTCATCGATCAGCATTAAAAAAAAAATGTCTCAAGTTCCGTGGCCCTTCATGCCCTGCTCTCATGGTGACCTCAGTTTGGATGTCCTCTCCACGTCTGTGGCCTTGGTTTGGTTCCGTCGGGATCACCGGTATCGGGGGTCCATGGGGGCTATCGTTGGACGGACGTGGTGGCGCCCTCCTGAGGGAGAGCTCACTCATGCCGGCTCCACGACTAAGCAATTATTGTCGTCAGTAGGGGGCTTAGTAGGTGGTGTCCTGCCTATGTTAGATCAGAACAGGCGCCACTGAACACCACCGAAGTGACTCGGCAGCAGTGCAGTGTCTCCTCCGTGGGTTGCCTCTTGACGACTTGACATTGACTGTTCCCTGTGGATTGCCGGTGCCGGGGCTGCGGTGGGACCAGCCGGGCTGTGGCTGTGGACAGGGTGTCGGAATGAGCGGCGTGGGTGCACTGCCTCTGAAGTGGCGCAAAAGTTGGGACAGCAAAGAAAAAAAAAAAAAAAAAAAAAAAAGAATTTAAGACATTTTTTTTTATGCTGACCGATGAGAATGAGGATGATTAAGATGATGCTACGGATTTCCCTTTTGGTCTGAGACTACATGACAGGGCTGTACTCTATGTTTCCTTTCATAATATATCCCGGCGTCAACCAGGCCCGTGAGATACAGGCACCTGCAGTGTTGGTCAGGAAATTTGAGCAACACTCTCAGAAACAGATCCATTAAGTGGATGAAACTCGACTGTGTGGTCCCAGTCTTCCCAACTGAGTCCGCAGCAAACTCAACTCTGGGTAGGAGCCGGTCAGGGCAGAAAAAAAACCCACATGACTCTGATGGGATTCGAACCCATGACCTCCCAGCCGGGAGTCCGCAACGCTAACCACTTCGCCACGGCAGCTGGTCCGACGTTGCTGTTTGTAGGACACCAAGGATACTTGATACCCAATTTGGTGGCGATCGGCCCAAAACTGTGACCGTGTATATAGCGAACAGACAGACAAACTCAGCTTTATATAATAAATAAGGCAGATTGTACAGTAATGATCCTCTATGGAACAAAAACTCAGCTTTATATAATAGATAAGGCAGATTGTACAGTAATGATCCTCTATGGAATACATGGAATATAAGGCAGATTGTACAGTAATGATCTTCTATGGAATACAACAAAGGTTTACAGTAATGATTATTCACGGAAATAACAAAGATTGTATAGCAATGATCGTTCATGTGAATACACGAAGGCTGGCTTTTTCTCTCCATAAGGACTTATTCAAGTGGTTGCGATAGAGATTATGTAAAGATATTCAGACGACAGTCTGAAAACATTTTGACGTCATACAGATGTGTCAGGCTTAATGTGTCATTTTTAAACCCAATTCAACGCACTTTGACCCTCTCGCCCCGGCGAGTTTGTCTGTCGTGTAGTGGTCCGATAATATATACCTAAACTTGTCTAAAGCTGCCAAACAAAAAAAACACAACCTTTTCATGTTGGTATTAATAGTTGCACTTGGTGTCTTAGGTTACATATGTCACACGATAACGTGACAAGATTTTTTTTCAAAATTGAAGTGACAAACATTGCAACATTTCAGTTTTATGTTTCCCCAATAATGAAACTAGACATGCTTGGCAATCTTTTACAGTCATTAGCTATTTGAAATTTAAAAAAGTTAATTTTTTAGTGTCCATGTCACAATTCTGGGTACGTTTCAGAAGAATGACCCTAATATAGATGATCTACAACTAGCTCTCTATCAACTTTCCTATTAAAAAACAAAAATTCATGAAATCTACCCTGTCTTGCCATTCCATCTTCGGATGAGAAGTCGTCATTAAATATAAAAAAAGGAATCTGGTAACAGAATTTTTTTCTTTTTCTAATGTGTTTAACACTACGACAAAAAAAAAAAAAAATTGATCAACATCATTTCTGTCCCAACATGATCGCACTTGTTCTTAAAATCCACTTTCTACTGAACTCTGCTTCCTTTGCAAAACATGAAATAAAGCAAGGATTGTATTTTATTACATTTTGGGCACACCTTTCATGTTCTACATACCCATTTGGGTTTTTTCCCCATATATAAACAGCAAACGTTGTAAAATCATCTTTCATGAAGTTTTTGTATAACAGTTTTCATGAAGTTTTTGTATAACAGTTTTAAGAATCTTTTCAATGCAGGGATGGAAATGGTTGTACATACCTTTCAAGTTTCTAGCAACGAGGGTGAGGAGCTCCTTCTCTGTGCAGGTTGAAATGCTGGCCTTGCCCGGATCACTGGATTGAGGCATCACCACCAAGTGGACATCTGACACGGAACACATGGGATTACTGGGCTGAGACACCACCAAGTGGACATCTGACACGGAACACATGGGATTACTGGGCTGAGACACCACCAAGTGGACCTCTGACACATGGGACACATGGGATTACTGGGCTGAGACACCACCAAGTGGACCTCTGACACATGGAACACATGGGATTACTGGGCTGAGACACCACCAAGTGGACCTCTGACACATGGAACACATGGGATTACTGGGCTGAGACACCACCAAGTGGACCTCTGACACATGGAACACATGGGATTACTGGGCTGAGACACCACCAAGTGGACCTCTGGCACATGGAACACATGGGTTTACCAGGCTGAGACATCACCGCCACACAGAGATTTGACCCCTGCAAAACATGGGATTACCAGATTGAGGCATCACCATCAACTGGACATGTGACACAGGAAAAAACATATCCACTGATTCACCAAAACTGAAAATCCAGATAATAATCCTCTGACAGTCCTGGTCACTGGCCGTCAACCCCAGTATAGGTCCATTTCAAACAAGATTAAAATAGTCAAAAAAAAAGATACAAAGCGCTAGAGAGAGAGAGAAGGAGAGAGAGAGAGAGAGAGAGAGAGAGAGAGAGAGAGAGAGAGAGAGAGAGACAGAGACAGAGAGAGATCTAACACCAACATTTAGAAAATGTGAGTCC
>JADBJO010000218.1:297500-340000 GCA_016801955.1 Conus betulinus | reverse complement strand
CTATCAGTGTCTCTTGTTCCATAAATGCTGGCTTTTGGGTAAACCAATAATATGACATGGTTGCTTTGCACTCAGGCATACGCCAGTTACTTGACATACGCAGTAAAGAAGTGAGTGGCAGAGATAATCATTTTCTAAAAATTTGGGAGTCAGACTCAGTACGAAAAAGTCTCTTCCAAATTTTCAGGGGGTCACAAAAATATTTAGGGGGTCACCATTAATAACTGCTAGAAAATATAGTGAAACACACACACACACACACACACACACACACACATACATGAGCATGTTCTCAATGGCTCACACATAAATGCACAGAGATAGAAATACATTAGAAAAGAGGTGTTTACAATGGAGATAGAAATTCATTAGAAAAGAGGTGTTTATTATAATAGAGTTAACAGAACATTCTAGACAGTGCTAAATATTATTTTTCATATTTGTGTTCCTATATCTTTAAAGTGTTATCACCTAAACATGAGTAAATGTGGGCACCTACACTATAAGGATTTTAACAGTGAAACTTGATTTATGGGATGTCCTCTTCGATTATCATCACAAAATTTCCACCATGCAAGCCATTTCCTTCAATGTTGAAATATTTCATTGTATAACCAAATCCATTCGCCATGCAATGATCATCGGAAGCCCAGTGGAGCCTACGACGAAAATAGACTGGCCATTCTTGCTCCATGAACAACACATTAGTACATCCACAATGGAGCCATTTTAATTATCTGAAATGGTCATGTTGCATAGGTCGTTCAACTTTTGTTCTATTCGCTGGATTATCCCTACAAGCCACAGCTGAACTGTTGGTTTTGATTCTGAAAGCGCAAATTCCTACAGTTTCCATACTTTTCCCACTTAGCCTGAATCACATGATCCTGTGGTCCAATCGTAGACTGGATAGGCCTAGTCTATTTTGACGACTCTTGTTGGTTTTCAATAATGATGAGTTCTCAAGTGGAAGTGTTCATCCATTCAGAACGTTCTGAAACGTCGAGGAGACTGACGTTTTTAACTTACGATCGTGGCGGATAAGACGAAAGCCCTTCTGCCTGATGCGCTGCTCAAAGTTGTAATGCGTACAGGAGAAAATCAGTGCATCACGGTAAATTCTGGTACATTTTCGTGACGCACTGACCTGAATTCCAGCGCGTCGGATGGGAAGCTTATGCGTCAGAGACCCCAGTTTCCCTTATAAATAACAGCATGACCTTTTCGGTTGGGACTACTGCTGCACTGGCCACAATGTCATAGTCCTGGTCAAAAAGAATACTTCCAAATGCAAGTTTCCTTTCTTTTTTTTCATTTCTTCTTTTTTAAATCATCTTTGTCAAAAGACTGTTATCCACTGACGGATCCACAGGCTCAGGCTTTCACTGTCCATACAATTCTCAACACATGCTAACAAGCATCACTGACTATCCACTGACGGATCCACAGGCTCAGGCATTCACTGTCCATACAATTCTCAACACATGCTAACAAGCATCACTGACTATCCACTGACGGATCTACAGGCTCAGGCATTCACTGTCCATACAATTCTCAACACATGCTAACAAGCATCACTGACTCACCAGACTTTGCTTGTTCTGCTTTTATCATAGCTCGCCTCACAGCAGCAACAGGACACCCAGATACACTGAAACAGTCAAGATAGCATTCAAGATTCACCACTGCGAGACAACTTGGACATTCGCCCTCACCAGACCTGTCTGCCTCAACACTGAACCATTCGTATTCCATGGAGTAAATTTTAGTATTTCTTGACAAAAAAAAAAGGAGTACTTTTCACCAGTCATATTACACAATCACAACTAGAATCACCCAGTTCTTGTTTTCTCCTGTTCAGCCTAGAAGATTTATTTCTTTTAAACACAGTCACATTACACCATCATAAAAATAGAATAAAGTTCAACGCTTTAGAATTTAGGCAACATCACAGTTCTTGTTTTTTTTTTCCGTTTAGCTTAGAATTTGTTTAAAAATTTATCTCGAGCATTCACAAAACACAAAGTCATCACAACAATGAAGCTTCAATTCAGGTCACAGTTCATCGGCTTAGACATGAATTTGCAGCAACTTGGTTCTCGGTTTTTATCTCTGTTGAGCCTTTGTATATGTGCACTTTTGAGTTGAATCAGCTCCTCTTTGGCAGGAGGCTGGTCTGACATGCACTTAATGCCAACAAGGATTCAACAGTGTCCTGGCTCAGTGAGGTTCTCTGATCTGTGGATGTTTTCCTTATACAGCTGAAAACCCGCTCACATGCTGCACTGCTGTGAGGGATTGTGCAGATCCCCAGCATGACTGGACACAACTCTTTCAGTCCAGGATGCAGATGGCTGATGGCAACCAAGGTTTCATCTACTCTGTCACCAATGTAGTCTTGGATGTATGTAGGTCATCTGTACAAGGAAAACTGCTGTCACTGATGCAGTCTTGGATGTTGGTCATCTGGTACAAGGAAAACTGCTGTCACTGATGCAGTCTTGGATGTTGGTCATCTGGTACATGGAAAACTGCTGTCACTGATGCAGTCTTGGATGTAGGTCATCTGGTACATGGAAAACTGCTGTCACCAATGCAGTCTTTTTAAATTTCAGTAGCACAGACTCAAAATCAGTAGCATTCATTTTTATCTTTTGAAACAGTTTGGACAGAGTTGGTCAGAGTGTCATAATCAGCTCAACCTATGCATAGAATAAGACAAAAACTTTACTGCCATGCTTTAATGACAGAAAATGCGCTGTCACCAATGCTGTCTTGGATGTTGGTCATCTGGTACATGGGAAACTGCTCCTGGATATCTTGTCCTTTCACACCAGCAGGCAGAAGTACTAAGAACTTCCTGATGAAGTACTTCAGATCACTTGGTGTTGCCTCCTTCTGTTTGGAAGGATCCACAAGAATGGCATGTTGTACCAATGGGTCATTCAGTGGTAGCTTCTTCAGCAGGTATGTGCATGTGGCCTCAAAGTAACTCCTGATGGATTCATAAAACTCTGCGATTCTCTCTGGTCGCAATAATAAAAATAATAGATCTTAACAAGAAGAACAATGCCCTCCTCCCTTTTCACCCCCCACCCTCACAAACACACAGAGTGACACCGACAGTCACATACATGTATACCCTTCATACAGTTTTAAATTTCCACCTTTTTCTTCTCTTTGTGCTGCTTCTTCCACTCCCCCCCCCCCCCCCCCCCCCCCCCCCCCCCCCCTTTTTTGGGGTGTGGTGGTGGTGTGGGTGGGAGGAGTGGAGCTAATTAACAGTAGAAGTGACAGACGTACTTGAGCAATTTTGCTGTCAGAGACATCTTGAATAAGGGAATAAGACGATCAGTCATTGACAGGGACAGATTCGCATCAGCTACCAACCTACACATCCTCACCTCGTTGTTTGTACCTGCTGCTCCAGGTCCCACTAGACTTCGCCTCAGCCTTCTTCAATGCTTGTACAATTGAACTGTTCCCTTCACCACTTCTGAGAGTTTTTTAATGCGATTTTGACAAAACATGCTTGACACAGTCATGGTGCCCTCCATGATCACAACTAAAATCCATTTTACACAAAGTACACCACACGAAAGATGGACCTTTCAAGCTTGGGACTAAGCACTTCCAAGTTGCGTGGTATGAATTCAGGAAAGTTGCTCCCTCATTTTGGAAGCCTTCTTTTCAACATCTAGCTCTTCATCACTCTCATGAACACGTTTTTTTCTATGGTGGCGGCATTCTCCTAGTATAGTGACTATGTCAGTCGCTCACTTTAAAATATGGCTGACCATGGTGTGAGTGAGTGCGCACAACTGGAACTTGGGGCAGTAACTCGTGTCTTAAAACAGGAAAATAAAATTTTTTTCTTTTTTTTTTCTTTTTGGTTGCCAATTCTACAGATTTTCGTATTTTCGTGGTACTCAATGTATCATTGTATTTTCTTGCCAAATTTCATAAAATACGCTAAAATATCATAGGGTAGACAGGCCTGCCTCATTAAACAAGCTGTTCTACTACAAACGTGTCAAAATGAGCAAAAATCCATCGATAATGTTGCCAACACAAACAGTGCAATTAGTGACTCCATTAATGATTTTATGATGATGATTCCAATGTAAATCTGTGCGTTCTGATATTGTGCTTTCATGGTTTGACTCAGGATTTAAGCTTGGCAATTATTGTTGCATGTACGTAGCTTGCTACACAGTATCTTGCATTGCATCGAATCAAAACAAGTGCATCTGAGAACATCAGTCGCTGGGCAACAGGGTGAGAAAAACACATAGACAGAGGAAAAACAGAAAAATCTTTCTAACTAAAACTATAAAAAATGAATACACTATACCCCCGTCCTCACTTTTAACTACTTATTCTTCATGAAAATGTTTTTTGTCTTTTCTATAAATGATCTTTGGCTTCCTTTTTCTTTCTTCTTTTTTTTTTGTGTGTGTAATCTTGTGTGCCTCTTCAGATGGTAACTCCCTGGCAACTCATTCAGCCTCCCCATTCACAGACACACGCTCTCTGACCAGTTCCTCCACAGCCAGAGAGTGACAATCCACAGGGGGCAGTCAGTATCAGGTCATCATAAGTCTACCCACCTGATAAACCAGTGCGCTAGAGCTGAGTTCAGTGGTGTTCAGTGGCGTTTGTTCCCATCCAGTGTGTGCACATCACCTACCAATCCACCATAGTGACGACAGAAACTGCTCACTTGTCAAGCCAGCATGACTCCCAGCCCCTTTCCCCAGCCCCTCCAAAGGTTGTCACCATGCTCCTCCAAAAAGTCCATTCCCATGCTCCTCCAAAGTCCATTCCCATGCTCCTCCAAGTCCATTCCCATGCTCCTCCAAAGTCCATTCCCATGCTCCTCCAAAGTCCATTCCCATGCTCCTCCAAAGTCCATTCCCATGAACTGCGATACCAATGGCCTCAATACAAACTAAGGGCATGGACGTGATGTGGAATGAGAACTGAGGTCTCCACAAGAGCTACGGATGAAGCGCCACAGGATTTAAGACTTCTTTTGTTTCAATTGATCAACAAAGGTGATGAAAATGATGCTCTGGAGTTCCACTCTGGTCACAAACCACTTAACAGGGTTTTAGTCTGTGCTTACCAAGAATTTGATAAAGTATACTGGCATCTGCCTGACCCAGGAGACGCTTCCAGTCTGGGTAAGGTTTGGAAACAAAAGTTTAAAGTTCCCATAGTCTATTGGCTGTGATGGCAATATACTCAAAGGTTCACCATGTCTTGGGCATGTCTTCATGGAAGGAACAACCCATCCCTGTCCTTCCACTGCTTTCAGCCTGCCCTGAACTGAGTCAGTTATCCGTCTACTGCTGGATGGACAGACTGGGTTTTTCAAGCCAAAGAAATCCCACTCCACAAGTGGTTCAGACTCACAACCCTCAGCTCCACAGGCAAACACTCTAACCCTTTGATCACGGACCTCTCTAAGTGTTGTGCAGTAGTGTGTAGTGTTGGTAGGGATATGTCAAAAACAAAAGCTCTGAACTCTTAACAGTCTGCACTCTTTTGCTGATTTCTTAGCCTCATTCCACTGTAGATCTATAATGCTCTGTAAATACCAAACTACTGGCACAAAAGGAACATATCATACATCAAACTAAAGCTTGTGGAATGCAGTTTTTAAATACACACCTCATTTGCATCTCACAACAAATGAAAGTTATATACAGGATTTAATCTCAGTTATTCTATATTTTTATGTCAATTTTTTTTTTATCAACCTAAATATGTCACAAAGAAGGGAAAAAAGTATGCTTTTGGTGTGAAGAACACAATTCCACATGATCTGAGCCCAACTTAGTAGTTAAAACACTTTGCTGTGTATTTAAAGAAACTCATGGACAGTGTGGCCGCAGCAGACAGTCCTCAGAAGAGAAGCCCCCTTCAAGCAAGTGTTTCAGCCCTTATCTCCTGACACTCTAGGGGTTGGGCCACAGCCGGTTCATGGCTCCGGATGTCCCTCTGCTGCCTCTTTTTTTTTTTTTCCATCTTGGGATGAGCCATGGCTGGGATTCGAACCCATGCCCCTCTGGACATGCTCATTTTCCACTTAATGACTTGCACACTAACCACTGAGCCACTGGGAAACCTGATATTTGTAGGAAAGTTAAGCCTTATGAAGTTCACTTTTGTTCCTCCTTGACCAGATCCAGCTTGAACACCTCTCTGCTGCTTCTGCCATTGCTTTCTGGGCTCTGTTTTTTTCCCTCCCTGCAACTGAGAGCTGTTTCATGAGGCTGTATGCAGACGTTCCTACAAACCCCCTAGCTCCAATTTCTGCAGTGAGGACTTTGACCTGATAGCCTTCTCTCCTCTGGCTGTTTGCCAAATCTGCATACTTTTCAGTCTTGTAGATTTGAGCTGCCTCCATTCTGTTCTCATATGGCACCGTGAGCTCGATCATGATCAGCTGCTTGGTTGACTGAGAGTGGACTACTATGTCTGGTCTCATGCCACTCTTGCTGATGATCTCTGGGTGACTCTTCTATTCTGGGAGGTCTGCAGTGCACTCCAGTCATCTGCCCCGTCCAGCAGACTCCTGCCTGCATGTTCCGAGTGGCACTGTTGTTCTTGGCCATGATTCGCTTCGCTGCCTCCTGCCGTGAAGAATGTTGCGGGTGCTTTTGGAGTCCTGATTTTCCCTTTTGTGTTGGTGGTACTAGCCCAGACTACTTGTACAATCTCTTTGAGCACTTGGTTGTGCCTCCATGTGTACCTTCCTTGAGCCAGGGCTACTTTACATGAGCTTAGGACATGCTCCACGTTTGTTTTTTTCATGGCAGAGGGGGCATGAAGGATCGTCTGTTTTTCCCCACTTCACCAGGTTTGCATTTGAGGGCAGAAGGTCATATGCAGATCTGAGAATGAAGCTGATCCTGAGAGGGGCCATGTGCCAAATGTCATTCCAAGTGAGACTTCTTTGGAGTGCATTCTCCCACGTTGTCCATTGCCCTTTCTGGCTCTGCTGGACTGCTTTTTTGGAGTCTTTTTTTTTGGTCTTCTTCTTTTCTCATCTCCTGAATCATCATGTCTCTTTTTGGCTTTTCCTTTGGCCTTTGACCACCATTCAGTTTTGGTCACCCCCAGTCTTTGTCTGTTGGTCTGTGTGTGTCCTGTTATTTCTCTGATTGAGACTTTCTTTTGCAGAATCCATCGCCTCTTGAACTTTCCATTTTCTGCCTGTCTTCAGCTGGGGCTTGATTGCTTCTCTACCACCTTGTCTCCTGAGTCCTCCAGCATGCTTTGAAGTCTGATCTTTCCTGCTTTGTATTCCTCCAGGATGGATTTCAGTGGTAGTTTCAGCTTTGCTTGGCGACAGTACAGCGCTATGTCAGTCAGACAGGGTGGGACACCAAGCCATTTCCTTGTGAACTTGTTGATTTTGGATTCCATTGCCTCCACTATGCTGGTGCAGATGTCGTATATCATCAGAGGCCATAGGAGCTTTGGTATCAGCATGAACTGCAGACACCAGACCTTGTATTTGCCAGGGAGCCCACACTGGTCAATGGTCTCCAAGCCTTCTTCCAACATCTGTTTGGTTTCTTTTGCTCTTTGTGTGTCTTTCAGCATATCATCATACCATCTTCCAAGGCTCTTGACTGGCTCTTCTGTAACTGTTGGAATGGCCTGGTTGGCAACACTGAAGACCACAGATTCGGCCACTTTTCCTTTCCTCAGTGAGAGACTCCCGTGATTTCTTTGGCTTGAACTTCATTCTGGATGAGGCAACTATGTCATCCAGCCTCTCCAGCACATGACGTGTCTCGTCTTCTCTGGATGAAATCACTGTAGTGTCATCCATGAAGGCCTTGAGAGGGGGCATCTTGTATCCATCGCCAAGGTCTGTTTGTCTTGCGTTGCTTGTTGCTGCTTTCAAGATGACTTCCATTGCCAACACGAACAGTATTGGGGAAATTGCACAGCCCATTGCAATGCCCACTTCCAAGTTGATCCAATCTGTTGTGTACTCCTTGGTAGAGAATTGCATTGAGAAGCCATTGAAGTACTTCTTGAGCATGTCGCGGATGTTCTTTGGCACATGGTACATCTCAAGAGCCAACTGTATCATCTCATGGGGTACAGATCCATATGCGTTTGCCAGATCAAGCCACACTACGTCCAGGTCTCTCTTTTCTGTTTTTGCTCTTTGGATTGCGTCCCAGATCATTGTGGCGTGTTCTACACAGCCAGCCACGCCTGGGATGCCACCTTTCTGGACTGACACATCCAAGTACTTGTTTTCCATGAGGTACTTGGTCAGCCTTGCTGCCATGACAGAGAAGAAGATTTTCCCTTCGACGTTCAGTAGTGATATTGGCCCTGAACTGGCTGATGTCACTTGAGTTTTGCTCTTTGGGGATGTACACACCATCTGCCGTCATCCACTGGCCGCTGATCTTCTGGTTTCTCCAAGCTGATCGCAGCAGCCTGTGGAGCCACTCCAGCACCTTGGGACATTTCTTGTACAGCTGGTAAGGTATTCCGTTTGGCCCTGGTGATGATTTGGCTCTGGCTTTGTCGACCACCTTCTTGATTTCCGCCAACGTTGGAGGCTTGTCATTGAACTGTTCCTCAGGGTTGGTTGGCCACACCAGACCTTGAATGTCGAGTGGTGCTTTGCTCTGTGAGTCAGAGTATGTTTTCCTCAGATGCTGCTCAAGAACTCCTTTGTCCACACTTAGGGTCCCAGATTTTGGCTGCTCAAACAGAGTTCTGGCAAACTGGAAGGGGTCTCTGAAGAAGCGCTCTTGTGTCTTCTTCTTCTTTTGCTTCCTCTTCCTCGCAGATTCCGCTTTGCTGAGGGCGCTGTGTTTTGCTTTCAGGTCTTCCCAGAGTTTTTTCCAAGCCTTGTTTTTCAGCTGGCAGTGCAGTTTTCATTTGCTTCTTGAGGTTTTTCTTTTGGACCCTGATCTTGTCCATCTCTTCTTGCGTCTGGATTTCTTTGGAGGTGTTTTCTCTTTGGGTAGTTTTGCTCCATAGGCGTCTCTACATGTGGCATACAATGTCCCCATATGTGGCTAGTTTGTGTTCCAGGGTGCTTTTCCCTATCAGTGCATCGAGTCTTTGGATGATTTTTGCATCCAGTTTCTCCCAATCTTCAGTCTCGTTTGCTCATGGCAGGTTGAGTCTCAGGCGCCTGGCATCGAGGGCCTGTGCAAATTCCTCATCCGAACCAACAGCGTGGATGTCCTTGGCACTGTGGTTTAAATCCTGGCCTTGGTCTTCCAACATCTTAGCTGCTGATGCAGTGCGCTGCTGCTCATTCAGATGTCTTCACACATCCCATCTTTGTTCTGTGGATCTTCATGCCACGGGTGGTAGCGAAACGCTTTCCACAGACACATGGATATTCCATTTGGTAGTACAACCTATTCTGACAGAATATTTTCTGGAAAATATACACACGTTACATATCAAATTAAAGTTAGTTATTCCAAGCACAAGCTCACCATGTAATTTATTTATTTTTCACACACACAGACAAAAAGAGAATATGCCAATTTTAAAATTTCATTTCATACTGTTTGTTTGTTTTTTTTTTCATTAACAAAAAAGTTATTAACAAAGGGATGAGGAAATATTCCTCATATTCAGTTCACAGTTACTGTTATGTCAAGAGGATGCAATTCCACATAATGTGAGCCCAGTTTAATATGTAAACATCTCTCGGTTCATTTTTGGATTAAAAAAAAAAATTCATGCTAATTTGCATATTTGGCAAGACACATCTGTACACATGTATACATGTTCAACCTGCTCTGACAAGAATTGTTTTGACAAAATATGCACATGTTATATATCAAATTGAAGCTTATTCAAGCACAAATTCGCTGTGTAATTCATTCTTTCATAAGAGATGATATATACAGATAATGCCAATTTAAGAAATAATATTTCCCATTTTTAATCATTTTTTTATATAAAAAAACTGATAGAGAGTGAGGTAAAGAAATGTTCCTGACACTCAGCTCACTTTTACTCCTTGCTATGGAGGAGAGCAATCAACTCCTCATAATTTGAGCCCAATCTAATATTTAACATCATCATCATCATCGCCTATTACCCCTCCTAGGGCACAGGCCACCAACCAAGGACCTCCAGGCATCTCTGTCCTGGGCTCTTTTCTCCGGCTGGTTCCAAGTCATCCTCATGTTCCTGATGTCTGCTTCCAGGTCCCTGAGCTAGGTGTTCCTTGGCCGACATTTTCTTTTTCGTTTTCCTTGGGGTTTCCATGTTAGGGCTTGTCTGGTGATGTTGCTTGCAGGCTTCCGCAGCGCATGTCCAATCCAGCCCCAATGCAGTTTCTTGATTTCCTGTTCTGTGGGCAGCTGGTTTGTTCTCTCCCACAGCTTGCTGTTGTTGATTTTGTCTGGCCATCGGATGCAGATAATCTTGCACTGGCAGTTGTTGATGAACACCTGCACTTTCTTGGTGGTGGCAACTGTAGTTCTCCAGGTTTCCATTCCGTACAATAGAACTGCTTTGATGATGGTCTTGCAGAGCCTGACTTTAGTGTTGATTGACAGTTCCTTGGAGCTCCAGATGTTCTGTAGCTGTACGAACGCTGCCCTGGCCTTTCCGATCCTTGCTCTGATGTCGGCATCTGTACCATCCTGACTGTCAACCACACTGCCCAGGTAGGTAAAGGCTTCTACTTCCTCTAGCATCTCGCTGTCCAGCATGATCGAGTGGTGCTGACAGTGTTGGCCTGAGAATCTTGCTCTTGCCTTTATGGATGCTGAGCCCTACTTGTGCTGATGTGGCTGCTACACTGCTTTAATATTTAACACCTCACTATTCATTTTTGGCTTTTTTCCCCTCAACAGACACGTTTACCCCAAATTTGTGTACCTGTAATATCTCAGACAAAAACCTGTAATTTGAAAAAAAAAAAAAAAAACAGCGTAATCTTCATTAATCGCAATTTTTTCGCAACTTTTGAAGATTTGGAAGAGCCGTCCATTGGCACGTAAGACTACTTTGTCACCATCTTTGACAAGGTAAAAGACGCAAGGCATGCTGGGAAATGTCTTCTTACTGGTTTTGACCAAAACGGTAGCAGACAAAACTTCGCATTTAACAATTTTCTTTCTATGATTTCTTCCCTGTAATTTTTTTTTTTTTTTTTTAACCATCATTCCTGTAATTTCGATTTTCTGTAAAAATTACGGCAAAATCGTAAGGGTAAACAGGTCTGTCTCAAGTTCTTGCAGATCTGCTTTGCAGATCTGTAAACATACAATTTTAGCTACAGAGGCAAGATTTTTTCCCCATATATACACATGTTATATATGAAATTAAAGCCTGTTATAAGCACAAATTCTTAATGCAATTCATTCTTTCATGAAAGATACTGTACATGTAATCTGCCATTTAAAAACAAAATCACATAAAAAATATAAACCGCTATATACGTTACCAACCTCTTACTGCCCCCCCCCCCCCCCCCCCCCCCCCCCCCCCCCCACCACCCTGTTGCACTTTCCAACCCTCTCCATTCCTCTTCCAGTGTTACCCCTCACAATCAACAATAATACTTTCATCAACATTGTAGGACATCAAGTATGAACTAAAATGTTGAAAACATAAAATAAAGTGACAAAAATCTACAGCAATGAACACATCTGCTTCATAATTACATGGAATAACTCAGCTTGCCAAAGCAACTCATTCACATCAAAATGAAACAAGAACATGACCTATTTACTTTTAATTGTCATATAACAACAAAAGGCAGACTTGTTGGACAACAAAAGTGGCAGTCACATAGGAGATTTTCAGTCAAAGTTATCAACTGGTAAAATAAACTATCATTCAAATGGGCTGTCCTGAAAACATATGCAGGGGGATGGGGGAGAAGTGGGGACCAGCTTACTGGTGGGCTTCAACAAGGCAGTTTTTTTTGTGTGATATAAAACAGAAATGCTTTTTGCATGTTTTACCTGACTGTTTTCGTCTCCATGTTGAATCGCCTGTAACACAGATTACAGTATTCAGGTGATTCAGCATGACCTGGATCCACAACATGATCAGGAGGGGGAGGTGGTGAGGACGCAGGAGCTTTGTACAGTGGGACTTGCAAATCTTCAGTTATGTTTCCTATCTCTTTGACGAGTTCAACTGTGAAATGCAGCTGGTTGAAATGTTGTGGACGCTGATATTCAACAATATCAGAATGCTTCTTTCGAAAATCATTGAAAGAACGTAACTATTGACACGGAATACATCAAGAAAATGATTAAAAAAAGAGTGTTCCACCACCGGTTAGTTTTTTCTAAGAGCCATGTATTTTCCTGAATTGGTCACTTTTATCCACTCCACCCATAAGCTTACTACAGCTGTCTACAAGTCTAGGTTGCCAAACAAAAAAAAGTGGGCGATACTGACCGTTGACTTTACTTCAATGTTTCACAAGCCTGAACCTATTGGCTTTGTCATGAATAGTAGACAAGAAACTCACAAGTTTATTGTCCAACCACTGTAAGAAAACAAGACTGCCTTCTCTTTTCCGTCCTGCTGAGCCCCGCTGAGTTTTGCTCAAGGTCTTGGTGTCTCTAAAAGCTACTGGAACCCCCTTCCTTCCAGCTGAACAGTGCCACAACAGCTTATTTTCTGCACCAACAGATCTTTGGCTAAACAGCAGAAGTGTAAACATTATCAAAAAAAACCCATAATAACTCTGCTTTGCAATACTCATACATAAGCGCATTACTACATCCTAAGCTAACCCATTCTTTGACACAGGCACACCCTTCCCAATATCAACCTCAAAATCACATGTATACCCATTACAAGAATCAGCTAATACCCATAGTTTCATTCCCCACCTTGTAGGTTTATCGTGAAACCAACTGTTAGAAAGTAAATCTACTCCTATTTCTAACCATCTGCTCATCAATGGCAACATTTCTGTAAGGCTGGCACAATTTGACACATTTCTTTTTTTATGTAATCATGAAGCAGATGCACTTTACTCAATGTATCTTCTTTGTTGTTTTCAGTGGCAGAAATGCATGCTTTCAAAAAAACTTTGAATCTGTTTGAACCGCTGCTTTGACATAAAACAGCGTGCCCAAAGACCATAAAGAAGGTGTGAAGTGGACCAACAACTCAACATTTGGGGCTTTTACAATGGACATGTCACACGGTTCCCACTTCTTAACAGGAAAAAAATTCAAAGGTTTTTCAAGGGTTTCTAAAGGGGATATTTTAATTTTTAAGGGGCAAATTTAGCCGTACAACTGAAAAAAAAAAGGGAATAATAACCTTACACATGTAATCCAGCCATGATGATAAGGTAATTACACTTCTATAGTCTTTTCCACGCTCAATATCATATATATACAAAAAAATTAAAAAATGAAGTCTTTATACAGAAATTGAGAAATCAGAAAAAGAAAACTTCAATCTGCTTTCAGGACCAGTATCTGACATGAATGTCCAGCTGCTTCTGTTTCAAGTCCTTGTTCAATGATTCATCAAAAAGTATGACATTCTCATTAATTCTCTACTGGCAGCTGCAGCCGAGGCCTTCTCTCTAGCACATTTCAGGAGGGAGCTCAGCAAACTTTACTTTTAAAATATAGCCACTGTATGTGTTGTCGTGTGGAAGTGTGTGTGAATGGTTGGCGGGCCTGGACTAGCCTAATGCTTGTTCTAGGCAAGATAGGGAGCATGGTAACCCCTCTTGAAAAGGTGAATGTGGGTAGCCTTCCTGCAGCTCCACACTTTACTGGGTTTTTTTTTTTTTTTTTTCGTTTCAAAATGGAGTGACTGATGGCGGAGAATGAAGCAAAATTTAGAAAGAGAGGGGGTTAGTTACCGCCAAGGACATTGACAAAGCACAGGACAAGACACAATGCAATTCGACCTCTTGGGTCTTCTTAAGGAAAAAAAAAATCACATTTAACATTTAGGACAGTACAAACAAAGAATGAAGAGTGACATATCTGTCCCCGCCAGACGGAAACGACAGAGGGCATTATGGGAGAAGGGATAGTAATGATAATAATGATAGTGGTAGTAATTATAATAACTAGATGAATAAAATGAAAGTAACTGTAATAACAAAAAAATTAAGTGAATAAAATAGATGAATGATTTGTTGTTGTTGTTGTTGTTGTGTGTGGTGGTGGGTGGTGGTGGTGGTGGTGGTGTGTGTGTGTGTGTGTGTGTGTGTGTGTGTGTGTGTGTAGTAGGCTAGCTGGTAGGTAAGTTAGGGGGGAGGGGTGTGGTATGAATGCTGTCTTTCTGAACAAGAAAGTAGGGTATTTTTTTCTTTTCTTTTCTTTTAACAAATGCGCACTTAAATGAGTCACTTAAAGTCTATGGAGACGACGTGACGATTGATTTGAAGATTCAGTCTGTGATTTCACTTTTTTTCAGTTCTGACAGAAAAAAAAAGGAGCAATGCCAAAAGTTGCAAGATATCTACTTTTGGTTTTCCCACACCGACAGTTCGTCGCAATCGAGGAATATGGAAACATTGCTGCAAACAGTTTCGCGTTGTCTTCAGCAGATCGGAAACTGTTATGGTTGTTGATAGCATGAATAGTCCACAACACTTCAGCTTTCAACACACCTGTCCCACTTGCTGTTATTGTGGATTGGCTGACGATTCTTACTGAGGAAAGGGTCTGACCCGATTTGATGAATTTGATGATTGCCGAAGTCCGTAACACTACCGACCGGCCTACTCGCTTTATCCAATCCCATGTATTTTTTTCCTCTTTCCATGACTTGCAACCGCTGATTCGCCCATTGTCTGAACATCAACGGTCTTTTTGCACACTTTACAGAAAAACGCATGTTTGTTGTCTCTGCATTTAGTGATCCAGCTTCGATATTCTTCCTTCTGTTGTCACAACGGATCAAATGCGCAATTTCCTCTCTGGCATGATGACAGACACAACAGTATCGGACTTCGCCGAAGATGAGGGAGCATGGCGCCCTTTGTCGGAAGTCGAACTGCACATGCGCAAACAATAACCGTCTATTGAATGCTTCCCTTTGCTTGAAAAGCAGATGACACACAATACGATTCGAGAGGCGAAAATCAATGTCCGAAGTCTCGTTCGCATTTGTTCTCCGATTCATCTTCAAATGTTACGGTCAGTTTTGGTCCGAAAACGATTTTTTTTTAGGGGATTTCAGGGGATGGTAGGGATATCTGCAGTTTTCAAGGGTTTTCAAGGGCCTTTTTGACCCAGTTGAAATTCAAAGGGTTTTCAAGGGTCTTCAAGGGGGTTACGAACCCTGTGTATATGAGACATGAAAAATACTGGACCATTTCCTCCGCTGTGATATCTGACCAGCCCCAGTATAAGACTGGCTTGTCTGGCCCATGATCCTGAGTGTAGTCTCTGGTCCAATGTCCAAAGTGCAGAACATGTTTTAAAAACCTTAAAGGTGCTAGATACTGTTGCTAGTTGGCTCTGCTCCAAACTTCTTTGGGCAGCAGGACACCTGGCACACGGAACAGTCTGAATTCCAGGAGTGCACCACAGTCCACACAGTCCTCATCCATGTAGCTGAGCAGCCTGAAAAACAGTTATGAGCGCTGCTTTTACAAAATTCAGATTATTTCACACACACACACACACACACACACACACACACACCTCTCTGTCAGCTGACGGGCATCTCCATCAATTCCGCTCAATGTTTTTCACATGAACAGACTTTGAATAGTCCGATTCATCCGGCGAATCATCTGTTGCATGGTCTCCATGAAATTCAGAGTCAGATGAGCTTATGTTCGAACTATAAAGGTGTTCAAAGACACAAGGTGTAGCAATGGTTAGCAGTAGACACTTCGGTAATGACGGCAGGGTTAATCTTGTGACGTGAAAATTACTTTGTGTTTGCAGTCTGACAGTTGTGACACAATTTTAGCTTTTTATCATACCAGTGTTACGTAGAACTAAATGAGAGCTCTAAAAACCTTAATATATGTAATAAAAAGGGTTTTAACTTTATAAATAGTAACAGGATGTGCAAGGAAATTTCCACAGCTGCCATTGGTGGAAAAAAACAAGGAATTACATTGTCCAAAATGCATCTCAACTGGACATCTGAGAAGAAAAATACAATATTTTCAAGTGATTAGATTTCACCCTTGAAAAAGAAGTTCAAATGCACTCATGATCTGTGAGTGCAAAACGTCAGTTGTCCCCCCAAAAACAAACGAATTTCCTCATAGAATGAATCAATTTTCATGAAACGCTGCAGACACTCACAAGAGTGAAAAATCTATGACCTATTTAAATTACACAAGGACCAAAATTCTCCTGTTTGGATTTGTCAGGCCCTTGGGGTGAAAGAAGACTTTGAAACTCAAAACAATTGTGTTAGCCCTGCACAACATTAACCTCAGCCAATTGGCGAGCAGGAACGCATTCCAGTTATGTCATACTGCAATACGTAGTCAGGAATCATAAATAATTCATGAGAAATGTCACACTGTCCACTGTGCCCAGGGGGGGGGGGGGGGGGGCGAGGCAAAATGAGATGAGTTACATGCACTTGCATGAAGCAAGGTGGTTGCAAGAGTGCAACTGAAACATCCTTATTGTTGGTCATAAAATAGTGCAACTGACACATCCTTATTGTTGGTCATAAAATAGGAGCATGAGTCTCAAGAGCACACCCATTTGATACTTGAAAGTAAGCTTGCAGTTTCTGTCCTTCTGTCTGAGACCAAACTGAGCCCTACGCTAGGTAGAAGCTGGTCAGGTGAAAACAATCTCGCAATTAAATGGTCGTGGTGGGAGTTGAACCCCTGATCTTCTAGCCTGCTGTCCAGGGCTCTTACAACAGCAGCAAGACGACTGGTTCCATACTACACTGACCTGCCAATAACACTTGATCCTCCCTTCAGGAGCCAACATGTTTTATCACTTTCAGGAGGTTTTTATGGACAGGTTTTACTGTTACAGCAAACGTGAATCTTTGGCACAGAGTACCCAGATGGAGGGACTCTGCTTAAAAATCCGGAGGGAACACTACTTAAAAATAGACAAATAACTCCTTCACCCTACCTCCTTTCTCCCCTCACCACCACCACCCCCCACCTCCCAACCAGAAACAATGAGTAAGAAGTGTCACACACTGCAGAAGTAAAGTTCAGTTCCACTTCCCACCTGCGATGAGTTGTCCGCTTGTTGTTGATGTGGCCCTTCCCATAGCACCCCGGGACTGGGCACCTGCCAACACAGATTCCGTTAGTGTTTGTCTCCCACATCTTACATGCTCACACATACACACACATACATACATATATATGTGCACAAAACCCTAAACATGGTCAATCAAATGCCTTTTTAAACAAACAAAAGACACAAAACCTAACCGCTACTTAATCCTAACTTTAATCCAATCTGACATCTTTGTTTTTGGAGAAGCTCCCCTGTGAAACTTTATTTCATGCAATTCAACAATTCATTTCTTTTTTAATCCACCAATGGAAATATGACGGGATCTGTAAGAAATGTTTTTTTTGAAAAGGCTTTTGAAAATGTGGATTTCTAAAAAAAATCACCCTTCTTTGCAGTGTTTTGGCATGGTTTTGCATATTCACACATATGCACATATACACACTTACATGGGTGTGAGTGAATATCTTCCAATACCAGATCACACAACACACACAGACACACACACATACACACACCTATTTTATAAATATTCTATCCCTTTCCTTCCCCTCACAAAAAAACTATAAATTTGTTAGAACAATGACAGGCGGATGGATCACAAAGGCAGAAAGACAGAGGACAAAAATAAAGGAAACAAAAACAGCAGAGTCACTGAGAGGAAATAACTTTCAAAGAAGTTACAGAACGCAGGGTGAATATTTATACTGAACGAATCCTTCGAGTCTCCACAGGGGACAAATATGACACCATCTTATCTATTTCATTACTTACTTGGGTGAAAATTGTAGTCTTTTCACTGCAAAAGAAAACAGAATATACATATGAGCCGAAACGGAAACAATGTGTATCAGATGTACCTAATGGACGAATCCAACAAACAATTGTTTGAACAGACATGACCTTCTTTTGCCCACCTGTGTTCTCTGATGATTATTCATGTTTGGCAGCAACTCTGTACACGCTGACAAAGTATTTCACAAGCAAGGAGATTGTGTGAAAACATTAACATATATGAAGAATCTTTTTTTTTTTTTTTTTTAAGTGAACCTATCGAATATCAAACTTCAATTGGACCTGTTGTGAAATCTGATTTACTTGCCCAACAATCGACAGACAACAGCTGACCTGTACAGTCGAGGCAGGAAAGATATGTCAGGTAAACCTCAATTTCTAACTGATATAACAAACACAGCGCACGGTGTAACCCCATGTTTGTATGTCCACAGTGCCACTGTTGTCATCATTAATGATTGAAGCCCACATCCAGGACAGAGACAGTCCCTATGATGGAGACAGCAATGCTGAGAACAGGCCTGGGATGAAACAGGCAGAAACACAATGAGGCACTACCTAACAACATCAACCACAACAACAGAACAGGTTGAAATGTAAACACAAAATGCTCAGACAAAATGCAAGATCACCAATGAGCAATCAAACCTACCAACCTTTAACCACTTTCCACTGTAATGTCTAACAAATACTGAGTGTCTATATAAGCGCTAAAAACAGACGTGGAATGCATTCAGCCTCAGATCATCAATTTGATTTACAGTTATGCATGATGGTTATGAACTTTTTGGAATAAATGCTTCAAGATCTCTTCACCACAGATGACTACATTAATTTGATGAAGACCTTTCCATCCTAAATATGCAGCTGATATACATTTCTATGAAATAAGCATATCTTTTTAAAACCATGTGTACTCTTACAGGAAAGAATTACCAAACAGTGGCAAAAATGACAAATTTGCCAGCATAAGCAAGGCTTAAAACCCGTTCACTGCCTGAAAATATTACAAACAAAGGCTTTCCCAGTGCCAGGGAATCTAATGATTTGGGGGTAATAATTAACAAAAAATTGTAGCTCAGAAACTACAAACGATATAAAAATGAAATATATATGATTTTTTGAAGGAAATTGAATGGAGATTTTGAATCTGGGCTTCTTTTGTTTTAATTTTGATCATAAAAAATATTTAGGCATTTACATTTGGATCGATTTTTTGCACGATCAAAACCATATGTGTTTACCACTACAGCTTCACATCAAAAAAGAACACTAAGCAAAAAAAGTTGAAAATAAAGTTTGTGTTGTCACACACTACACCTGTAAATGAAAGTAAAACGGTCTAGAAATCTATCAAGACGCTCACACCTCATGCAGACAGGTCAGTCCACAACCACGCCCCCCTCCCCCCCCACGCCCCCCCCTACTGGACTTCAACCCTCTCTTTCACTCCTCCTCTTCCCCTACCTTTCCTGCTGCCCGTGTCACGCCGCAAGCAGGCCGCGCTCCCCTCTCGCGCTGACTAACACGTCGCTGGCCACTCGCACACAGTGCAGAGTACACACTAGGCTAGCTCGTTCGACGCTGGTAACCAGTCAGCTGAACACACTCTTGAGATCGCACAGCACGACTCAATAACTGACGAATATGGTCGGCAATTCCATCACTATCATCATCTCACCTTCATGCTCGGTGAGTTGTTGAATAAAAGATTATTATCTTTGTCAAAAATGATTAGCAGAGCCCCCTCAGCTGTGTAAGTACGTTGATTTGGTCGCTACGCTCGTCGAAGGTTGCACCGCCATCTTTGCAAGCGAGACAAAGCGCTGGCTGGTCATCCAGTCAGTGATGAGAAAAAATGGTCTTTCCCCTCACGTGTGGTCATTTGCAGATCATTTTAATACTGCAGACATATAAGGCTTACTACGCACACTCTATTTCAGTCCTTTGATAGGAATAGTAACGAATGAAAATTCAAGAAAAATGCATGACGTCAGTGGACGGCCCATAGGCACTGGGAGTACATTTTTACTACACGTCAGCTGACGTCTTAAAGGCACTCAATGGGTTAAGTCAGTCCTATAATCACTGATGTCAGCACTGGTTTTTCCAAAAATCTCATTCACTGACTTATTTTGGAAGAAAGTCCTGCTCTCTCGCCATTTTTTTTCACTTGACATTTAAGGACCTCTAGCCCCATTCTTGTTCATGTTTTGATATGCTGTTGAAGATAATATTTTATGTACATGAATTAGCAACAGTTGTCTCTCATTACTCAAAGCCTGGCACATCAAGACAAATCATGGGTTGCTCTCCTCCAGTGCAATTACCACTCAAGCAGTGTTTCTCTGGTTTTTTACTTTTTTTGTTGGAGGTTTTTTTTTTTGTTTTGTTTGTTTGTTTGTTTTTTTTTGGGGGAGGGGGGGGGGTTTTTCTTTGTTTGACTGTTTAAAAATTCAGCATATCTTTGCAAAAAGTGAATACAGGAAGTCACAATATGCTGTAACTGTACAGGTAACAGGTCCAGCTTTCCTTTGTTTCAAAACATTAGTATATAAGCAAAACCTCTGGCCTACACACTGGTGGTCTAGTTAGGCTTGAATGATTCTCTGTGGTCTCTAATCCATTTGGAAAAAATATTCCATCCAACTTTTTCATGTACGCTGACTCGACCATGGGAGGGATACAGATACTGTTACTCCTGCAATTTGCAAACACAACCAAAGCATGGTTGAAAGCTCTGGATAATGGATTTAAAGCTCTGGATAATTAACACAAAAAATGGAAAAAGAAAAAAGAAAACACAGAGAGAAATACAGTGACAAGAAAAGGCAGAAAAAAAAATCTAGAATTCCACAATATTTAGAATTCTAGATTCTTTTTCTGACTTTTTTCATCACTGTATTTCTCTCTGTTTTTTTTTTTCTCTCTTTTCCTTTTTTTTTTTTTTTTTTTTTTTTTGAAGTTGATGACTGGAATATGAAGAAATATAGGAAAACACAGAGAATGCAGCAACAGGACAATAAACAGAGAATGGCTGACTGTCGATGACTAAATGCAAATATAACAAAGACAACTCACATGGTAATGGACTATCCGCCTTCCTTGGGCATCCAGATACGCTGAAATAAAACATAATTCATAACACTTCGACGAAAAAAACAGAGAGACATAACTTGCAGTCATGTTTGATAAACTATCATTTAATATATGTGCTACGTATTAATAAAACAATGACTTGTAATGGATCACAAGTTATAAGAATATCTCACTTTTGTTACCACTGAGAATTCTGTTGAGAACATTAATAGCAGATGACCTTTGCCATTCACTGATTCAGTGACATCTTCATGCAAGGAATGGCTGCAATGGTATCATGTCCATCAGTATCATTCTGCAAAGCTGGATATGCTAGAACTTGTCATTGCTGAAAAAAGCTAACATTGAAGTTTCTCTCTCTCTCTCACCCTCTCTCTCTCTCTCTCTCTCTCTCTCTCTCTCTCTCTCTCTCTCTCTCTCTCTCTCTCTCTCTCTCTCTCACACACACACACACACACACACACACACACACACACACACACACACACACACACACACAAAACATAACACGCCATAACAGGAAGATGGCACATTCACTTTGTTAAACACAAGTGCATCCATAATTATGTTACAGATGCTAAAGATACTGCTTGAACGAGCAATGATGTACAGCATTCCACAGAAATCATACCAGCAGGTTTTTCTCACCTTCGGTGAAAGGAGTACAAGCCAGTTTATATGCCCAGTTCCATCGCAGCCAGGGGTTCGGCACATACCTGGGGATTATCAGATCTATAATGCCCAGATAAATGAGATTAATCAAAAAGAACTTCACCTATTTTTGCCATTTAAAATGTCTTTGATCAATGTTTTTAGTTCAGAGTCCGGCTGTGCTGCCTGCTATCCAGCAGACCCAACTTGTCAGAGCTGTGCCAGGAACTGAGGAAGAGCCAAAGTGTCTAAAAAAGAAACCCACAAAGATCTACAGGCCCAGGAAGAGCGAAGGCGTCTCAAAAAGAAACCCACAAAGATCTACAGGCCCAGGAAGAGCGAAGGCATCTCAAAAAGAAACCCACAAAGATGTACAGGTCCAGAGCCAAAGCGTCTAAAAAAAAAAAAACCCCCCAGATCTTCAGGTCCAGGAAGAGCCAAAGTGTCTCAAAAAAGAAACCCCCAAAGATCTACAGATTTCCACAAAAAACTAAAAACCAAACAGACACAATTTGCCACAACTATTCAATTCCTCTTGTGATCTGATGCATGTGCAACTACCGGACAGTCGTAATGTAGGCTGCAATCCATGCACAAAAATCAAACCTCTTTGCTGCTGCAACCATCTGGGCTAATGGAGCCAATGAATCAACAAAAGTTCTATTAACATAAATAAAGAAGTTGAAAAGTTTTTTCCATGATAAATATACACACAATTCATTTAAGTGGCTTTCATATTCAGATAACAATTTACCACTTGCTGCATGAAGGCGAAACGAAGTTTGTCAAGTCCAACATTCTCTATCCTCCCCTCTTCAGTATGAAGTACTCAAAAAAGAAAATTACAATAAAGAAATGGGGCCACCCTAATTTCAGTGCATGCTGGTTTAAGCATTTCAGACTTCAATACATGTCATCATCAGTTTGATCAGAGACAAGAAAACGCTCATGTTTTAGCCATGGACACTATTTCATGCTTCGGGCCAAATGCAGTTTCAACTAAACAAGAACCTAACAACTGATGGGTAGTTTCAATTAGATAAAAAAAAAAAAAAAAACACCAATAATACTCTGTTGTCACACACTTCCATTATTCTCAAACAGGAATCACTAAAAAGTCACACAGCACAACCACTGTATATCTGAACAGACTGATGGAGTGAACTGAAACTATGAACTAGAGTGCAAGTCATGTTTGCTTAAACACAAAAATGTTGTGACAGGAAGCTGGCAACTTTTCTTTTAAGCATGCAATATGATTGTGACTTGGTTTGGTTTGTATTCAATACTACCGAGAACTGACTGTACAATGAAATATTTTCATATAGTAGCCAAGGCATACAACAGTTAACTTTTTAGATCAACAAAATACATATCATTGTGTGTTTGACAATACAGTGTTCATGGTGATTGTGTGTGTGTGTGTGTGTGTGTGTATGTGTATATGTGTGTGTGTGTGTGTGTGTGTGTGTGTGTGTGTGTGTGTGTGTGTCCATGTGTGTGTGCACACACATCTGTGTATATGTGCGCACATATGTATAAGTAAGTAAGAGTGTGTGTGTGTGTGTGTGTGTGTGTGTGTGTGTGTGTGTGTGTGTGTGTGTGTGTGTGTGTGTGTGTCTGTGTGTGTGCGCACGCGCCTATATGCTTCAACAAATGCGCGTGTGCAAAAATCACACTGATGACCAACTACAGCATAGCTGTGAAAATGGAAGAGTAATTTCAAAGGACTGTCAGAGCGGACTTGTTTCTTTTCACGTGCCTGTACAATGCACAAGTTACCTTTGATAGTGTACTGGTACTCATCAGCCGACTCTGACAGGCTGCTGGAAGTAGATCTTTGCACCCTCCTACTGCCATCTCTGTCCTCTGGGCACTGGGGGTCTGATAAACCTGATTGTAGTTGTAAGTTCACAGTTTAAGACTCTCTAACAAGAGACTTGCATCGTAATGATGATGACTTTCAATTCTGGTTTGAATTTAAAATCAGGGAAGATGAGCTTCTGAATAAATAACCTTCAGTAATCAAGACAGGGACTTGACTGGATGTAAGAAGAGTTTACTTCTGAACAAAAATGTTCCAGAAATAATAATTCTTTGTTTAAATTTATTATTAAAGGGCAGGGTGCCTTAAATGAGTGTGAATTAAGGATGGTTTCAGACAAAAATCTTCATGAAAAACAAATTTTTGTTTACAAGGGGTGTCTTTACTGGGCGCAAATCAAGTAGCATATTACAAAACACACACACACACACAAAAGAAAAGAATTAAAAAAAAAAAAAAAAAAAAAAAAAAAAATTAAGCCCTGTTTACAAGTCAAGGTCTTCAAATGATGTCAGTCTAGTGAAGGTAGATCATAACTTTTTTTTTTTTGTCCCATCTTCTGTGCCATCTCAATGGCAGAGCAGCCACGCCCCTCATTCCAGCACCCCATCCGCAGACACAGCCCGGTCAGTCCTACAGCACCGGCAATCCACAGGGAGCAGCCAATGTCAAGTGGTCAAGAGTCAACCCACTGCACTGCAACCAAGTCACTTTGTTCAGGGACACCTGTTCTGATCCAACATACGCAGGACACCACCTACTCAGCCCCCTACTGACAACGATAATTGCTTAGTCGTGGAGATGGCGTGAGTGAGCTCTCCCTCTGGAGGGTGCCATCACATGCGTCCAACAACAGCCCCCATGGACTCGCCAATACCAGTGACAATGACAGAACCAAACCAAAGGCCACAGACCTGGAGAGGACATCAAAACTGAGGTCACCTGAGAGCAGGCATGAAGGGCCACAGAATTTGAGACTTTTTTTGTGTGTGCTGATCAATGAGAATAAGAATGATGAAGATGATACTACAGATTTCTATGCCGGTCTGAGACTGCATGACAGGGCTGTAAACTACGCTTCCTGTCATATATTCTGGCATCAACCAGGCCTGAGAGATACAGAAACCTGCAGTGTTGGTCAGGAAATTCGAGCAACACTCTCAGAAACGCATCCATTACGTGGATGAAACTCGACTGTGTGGTCCCAGTCTTCCCAACTGAGCCCGTAGCAAACTCAATTCTGGATAGGACTTAAGAGCTGGTCGAAGCAGAAAAATCCCACATGACTCTTATGGGAATCAAACCCCATGACCTCCCAGCCGGGAGTCCACAATGCTTACCACTTCGCCATGGTGGTTGGTTAATTTTATAACAATATTTATTGGACATAAGTTAGCACTGTTCACAACAGTGTTTCAGAAATTAATGGATGAATATATAGTTCATGACAACTGAGGTGGAAAAAAGTATTAACAGTCCTACATCTTATACAGCTCAAGATCCTATGTTCCAGGGTAAAGTCTTTGTTAGGGAATCTTTGGTGGATTACAAATCAAGAACAGTTCACGACAAACACACACCAGAAAATGAATTCTCTGTTCATACACCCAAGGCTCATGCATGAATATTACGTATTACATTAACTAAAACCTAGTCGTGCACACTCAAGTAATGTAAGGCTGTTTAAGCCGTTTTTTCTTTTTTGTTTGCCTTTACAGTGGTAACGTTACCTTTGATAGTCGATGTATTTTCGTCAAATAAGTCCAGGATTTTTGTGAAGTTAGAAGTGGTGCTTCTATTGACCTCTGACCTTGTGTCCAGACCCGTTGTACTTGTAGCACAGTCAGCTGAAGACACCGAGTTCCACTGGGACAAGACGTCTTTGACTGCCTTATCTTCTACAAGGATCAGCTCTGCACGGTCCAGAATGTCACAAGGATTGCCACTCTCAGCTACGGTGGCAGTGGAAGCAAGCTGTTCCTGTGGCTGCTTTTCAGGAGTACAAGGGGAGGAGATCTTAGGTGCAGTCAGATTCGTTACTTGTGGCTGATTCTGACAGGAAGAGGAGCTAGATGTGGACGTGGGCAGATGCTTCACTTTCTGTTGTTTCAGAAGGGAGTAAGTTTTGGTCTTTCTAGCAAAAGTGGGCACAAGCTGTATTTCTGGATGTTTTCGGACAAACGAAGAGACTACAGAAGTGGGAAGATGCTTAATAATCTGTGATCCCTTTTGGAGGGAGGAATGAGAAGAGACTGAGGAGTTGGCCTACGCAGGAGACTTGAGCTAAGGCATGTTTGTGCCTGCTTTTGGACAGGGGAAGGAAAAGAGTCTATTGAGGACAGGCCCTTGATTTGCGACTGATGTAAAAGAGAAGAGAGGGAGATTTTAGTACCTGGCAGTAGTGTTATTTGTGGCAGAATTTGGGGGGAGGAGGATGAAGAGATGGTGGGAGAGAAAACGAGCTGAGCCCGAAGCTCCTTTTGAACGGAGCTTGATGAAGAGCTTGTATCAGTGGATAGAAGTCTCATTTGTGGCCGACCTTGAGTGATTGAGGAAGATGATACAGTGGACGTGGACTGAGGCTTTATCTGTAGCTGAGTGTGAGAGGAGGAAGATGAGATTGTAGAAGTGGTCACACACTGTGGCTGCTTTAGGAAGGAAGAAACTGTATAAGGGGACAGACACTTTACTTGAGGTTCCTTCTGGAGGAAGGATGAAACCGTGGAAGAAGATGGAAGTTGTATTTGTGGCACAGCTTTGGGAGATGTGGAAGATGATGAGTCGGTGGATTTGGGTAGACTCTGAGGTAAGGAAGATGTAACAACTAATGTTCTGTCCAAGTCACTGTTGGCCTGTAAATCTTCAACAGAATTAACTGCGCTTATCTGAAGCTGACCACATTGTTTGGTGCTGGTCAGTTGCTGCTTGACTCAAAACAATGTTCTTCCACTTCAATCTCCTCCTTGATTTCCTCCAGCTTCACAGGACCAAGTTCTGGATCCATGTCATCCACAGGCTTCAACCTGATGTCTTCAATTTCAAACTCCACGCTCCAATCACTTCTTGCTTCCTTGTTTTTTTCCTCTCCCCCGTCAACTTTTTCCTTTTTGATGCATTTATTAACTTCTGTTAAGCGTCCTCCTCTGTCTGATATTTCAGATGGCTTCTGATCATTTTTCAAGGCGCTTACATCCTGATTCACAGCACAGGTACACAATCTCTCTGTCTTCAAGTTACTGCCAAGTTTGCCTTTGGTGTGTTCTGCAATTTCTAATGGTCTCTGATTATGTTTTAAAGACCTTCCACCTTGATGATCTGAAAACATACACTTCTCTGCCTTCAACAAAGAACTACTGCCATATTTGTCTTCCGCATCTTGCTCCTGTTTCACCGACTCCAAGTTAACAACACTGCATTCACATTTCACTTTTATGCTTCTAGAATCGTCATTAGAGCACAATGAAGTTTCAGTATCTTTACAAGTACATACCTGGGTTTTCATGTCTTCACAAGAACCGGTTGTGGCTTTGTGGTTGTACATTTCATCGTCAGTCTGCTCATGTTTCACCTCTACCTTAGTCCTTGAATCAGTAGTACATGCACTATTGCTTGCTCCACTACTTGTTTCTGGCAAACAAGAGCTCATATTTCCGCTCAGAGACTCTGGGACTTCTGTGGCATGTTTTGAACTCTTCTGAGATTCTACATCCTCTCTTTTCGCTGTTTCAAGGTTCTGTAATCGTCTCCTTTCAAGACGTGCTAACTTTGCTTTCTGTCGAATGAATTCAAGTTCTTCATCTGCTTTGCGCTTCCTCTCTTCAGCTGATAAGCTGAAACAAGCACAGACAGACATCAATTAAAAGATTCAAATCCTCAGCTGATCTGCTGAAACAAACAAGAATGGACTTAATGCAAAAAGCTTTACATTCTCAGGTAATCTGCTGGTGGACAAAAAGGAAGACTTGCTGGAGGAACAAAAAAAAGGCTTCACTCAAAAAAGCTTCTTACTCTCAATAAACCTGCTGGAACAAATGAAAACAGAAATAGACTAAAGAAGTTTGCTATCCTCACTTGATCTACAGACAAATAAAAACTTGAATCAAAGAGCTTGCTTTTCTCTTCTGTTAAAGGAAATAAAAACATACTACTAGTTCTAACAATCCTGGCTGGACAGAAAAACAATCTTTAATGTTACCCTCATTCAGAAGTACATCTGCACCCTCCACAACACACACATATGAACTTCTGTTGTTTTTCCTCTCTCACACTCTCTCTCTCTCTCTCGCTCTCTCTCTTCCCTTCAAGTTCAATAACATAACAAAATATTCTAAGACCTTTCTCAATGCTCTAATCAGTTGTCAGGAATGATTTTTTTTTTTTTTGGGGGTAAGCATGCCCATGTTGGGACAAGGCTTTCTTTTTTTTGGTATTGTACTGAGATGGTGCCGCACATTTAAAGGATTTTTTTTTTTAATGTATGTACAGTGATGACACAGATTTTATATGATTTCACAGTATGTACAGTGATGGCACAAATTTCATTGCTATTACAGTATGCACTGCTTCTATTCAAAAAACGTCAATGTTGACAGAGAACAAGGGATACCAACTAATATTTTTGTATGTCAACCACCCCTATCTTGATTTCTATGCCTTCCAGAGAACAAGGGGTACCAACTAATTTTTTTGTATATCAACCACCCCTATCTTGATTTCTATGCCTTCCAGAGAACAAAGGGGTACCAACTAATTTTTTTGTATATCAACCACCCCTATCTTGATTTCTATGCCTTCCAGAGAACAAGGGGTACCAGCTAACATTTTTGTATGTCAACCACCCCGGTCTTGATTTCTATGCCTTCTTGACAGCATAATACTACCATATCTCTCAGCCCCATATTCTGTGCACATGAATACATGCTCATTCTGACCGAATTCACATTCTAACCTCTGTCCCATAGTGACATTGCACAACAGGTGAGAGTCCTGTAACATTGCCTTTAGGGCAGAATCTGAGACTGTTTTCTTGTCTGGGGTATGGCACAACAGAAAGTGGAACCCAATCCTCTCCTTCCATCACCTGTATCTTCCCTGAACAGAATCATGTACCTACTTTCTCCGAGGTGGACAGAAAGGGTTTCTACCATATAAAAGCATGATATCGCTGGCAGCTGAAAGCTCACAAACCACAAGCGCTGAAGCAGACCACTCTTACGATTTAGCTAAGGGAACATCTCAACACACTCATCTGCAAACCAAACCGGAAGACCAGTTGGGAATATGGTAAATTGATTACAAGCAGCTGTTTCCTAACTACTCTTCTTGTTCCTTTTCATTCCACTGATTTCCTACGCATCTAGTACTGACAACACTGTTTTCTGGCTTGGAAATGGGTATGTATGGTTCATGCTTCACCACAACCAAGAATAAACCTCTAGAGCTACGAAATTCCGCATGTATGGTCACAAGACTCTGTTCTATACTGTGAGCAAGATTTTGTGTGTCTCGAGGTGAAAGGTCGTGTCACTGTCACCAAAATGTCACCCAATGTGTCACATGCAATGGTGACAATTCTAATACAGCACACCACCATGCAGTTATCCCATGCACATGCATGTTAGTGTTGTAAAATGAAAGCTGCGGCCTAAGTGAGATGATCTGTCTTCTGTCCGCCCGTTCAGTCCCCACAGGTAATCCACAGAATGTCACACACAACTAGTGTCAATTGTCACTACTGAACAGTTACTGTAGATTCAAGCACAGTTCCTCATTGTTTTTCTGTCACTGTTCTAAGCACCTTATACATGTCCATATGTATTTACACACTGTATAGCTGTACAGTGAGGAAATTGAGTAGAGTGTCACTGCTGCCAAGTGTCATCAAAGCACTGTCACCATGAACTACAGGTAAGCATATATACATGTACACACAAACACAGAGACTAGCAAACTGCCCTACTGTTGAGCCACTTTCAGCGCATGGGTAGTCATGGAAACAGTCATTCTTATGAAAGCATAAAGGCACCTGGCAGAAAAAACACATATATGGCGTTTCTACGCGTCGTCCCTTTAGTTGTCATACGGAATAAACAGTACAGAGACGTAGCCCCGCATTTCGTCAGGTGTTGTGTCGAACCACAGGGAGTCAGGTGTGCCCTTAGCTGATTGTTTCGAGAGTATCTGTTAGCTTCTTCTGCTACTAGTTGAAAAAATATGAGAGGTAGAAAGAAGAAATAATCTAGTGCGGTGGCAGTATTCGGCAGTGAGTACGCAGGGCCTGTCGGCTGTTGGAATGGGGCCACACAGGCAGGATGTGTAGCCGGTCGCCATTGTTTTGCAGAGTGGCGAGTAGCACGTGGTTCTCAGGGTCGCTTTCACCATTTCCCTCTCCTTCATTGGTGCCGATTTCAACATCACTCTCTTCTCCTAACTCTCTATTTTCATACTTCTCTAATTCTTGCATAATTTGATCCCACTCCTCCGCTGAACACTCAGGAATATCATCAAACTCGCTGTTGTTAGCAGACGACGCCATTGCGAAAATCGGTCAGTCTCACGCACAACTGTTCGCTTGCAGTTTCTCCTCTTTCTTAGTGAATGGAAGTGGTGCCAGCATCCAAAAATAGTGCTGCCACATTACTGGACTATAGTGGGAAATCCCCAAAACTTTTAGTGGCTCTCCGAGTATTTTCACGGAGTCAGCACGTGATGGAAACAAATCTTGATAAGGTCTTTCCAACTCAGCCTTATCAATACTCCACAACTGTGTGTAGGAGTTGGCTTGGTTAAAAAAAAAAAAAAAAAAACACACAACTGAATGACTCTAATAGGATTCTAATCTGTGACCTTTCAACCTGAAACTCACAATGCTAACCACATTAACTTGTTGAATGTTTCGTTTTCTCTTCTACTTTCCAAAATGTGAATTTAAGGACAGTTTGTGCAGCAATGCTTACCCTGCTGTTGTCCTACGTATAGCCACATCTTCCATTTCCACTGTGCAATTTGATGAAATTCTGAAAATAAAATAGTATTACGCACATCACACTTATAGGTCAGAATAATGTCAAGTTTACACTATCATACCAAAACATTATGCCTAGTTTATATTGGGATTGTTCCTGAAACCAAGGATGTGTATGTGTATGTCTGCTTCAGTGTGCATATATGCATGTGTGTGTGTGTGTGTGTGTGTGTGTGTGTGTGTGTGTGTGTGTGTGTGTGTGTGTGTTTATGTGTGTGTGTGAGTGTGTCTGCACACCCACACACAAAGTACAATAGCTTTGTGTCCTTTTGTCACCATTTATTTCACTTCCAGTCAAATCAGTGAGCATTAAATACACTGACCAAAGTCCATGCATGCATCCATCATTGTTGAACAACCATCACTTCAATATCACAGTGAAATATGCATTATGAGTCAGACTCACACAACTTTCTCCTTAGGGGAATGAAAGTCCTCTCCTTGTTCAGAGATGTAAGAAAAACCATCTCAAATATTCAGCATTGATTCATCTGTACATCATATGTCCAATGCTGGACCTACTGCTCTTGAAAACAGCTAAAACGTTTTCAATCCATTCAGCAACTCATCTGAACAATTTTCGCTGTCACGTACAGTGCCTGTCAATGCTCTTGACCAAGACAATATCCCATTGTCTGCATTTTTGGACTTGCAAACACTATTGGAATGATTACAAGCTGTTATATGCAGCTAATTTTGGCAGTTTTTCTCATTCTCCCCCGTCTGGCTTGATACACTTACCATGTCAAACACTTGCAAGCTACAACAGTTGGAAAGTTCTGTTAATGTTTGATCACACTTTTGAGGCTAACGAAGCAAGAAAACTCATGCCCACTATCTTCAGTCTCTTACATACTATGCCAGGTCACCTCTGCTTCTTTTCTTTTTCATTCTACGGCCAAAAGCAGTACCCCTGCAGACTATTGCAATACTAGCAGGAGTGATGGACAGGTGTCCGATTTGATGTGTTAAATATGTACAGCTAAAGTGGGAATATGATTTTAAAACTCCTTACAGCAATTGTCGCCAAAACATCACTCACACTAGTCACAGTGTTTATTTCACCACTTGAAAGTGACTTCCTGTTCAAGAAAACTTATGTTCCATTCCTAACCTTATGTTAGAAATAGGAAATAGGAAGACTGTCCTCCGTGTTTCCCCTGATCACTCTGGACAAATGATTATGTTTACTATACCAAAATTTCTCTTAAGATCACACACCAAGAAATTCTAGGCTTTCAGCTCCAACCCCCCCCCCCCCCCCCCCCCCCCCCCCCCAATTCACAGTCCTGTGGCTATGATCCTGTTTCCCATTCTGTTCTTTACACGCCACTGGGTTAAGCTCTGATCTGCAGCTGATTTAAGAAACTGAGAACTAATATTTGACATTAGACAGCTTTTCACAGAAGTGATCATTCATGCATAAAATTAATGGTACTTAAATAGAGCATTGTTTACACAACGGTTGAATATATTTTTATTGTGATCCGCTTGTCACCAGCACAATTAAAAGTGAAAAATCCTTTAAGTTTAAATGTGATGCCTCTGATGTGTAATTCTGCTGAGAACATGATCTATGTGTATGCAGGGCTTAACACTATTAACACAAACCACCTTGCCGTGCTCTCTCTGTGCACTGAGTACATTGCAGTCACAGCACAGACATTCCCACTGGTCATCCAATTTTCATCTTTAATTTTTCCTTGGAAACAACAAAGAAACATAGCAGCAATTTATTTTTTAAAATCTCAAAGCATGGCCATGCCTGTCATGCAGCTGCCACCTTCAGTAATTAGCTGCCCCATATGTGATCATGACTTGTGCTACAGCGTGATGCATGCAGTGCCCACAACTGGCTGCTGATCATACATTATTCATGAATCCCAACCACATGTCCTAGGATGACAGTGGAAGAATTTTCTGCACACCTGTTGATTCACATAAGTATATATCTGCAGTCTATCCTGTCAGGTTAGCATGCCCTGGAAAGCTTTCACTTCAACAGTTCAACCAAAAAAAATGGCTCACTGTCATGTTTTGCAGTAAACAGTTCTCTTATATTTACCTTAAACAAAATATTTATGAGTGTCTGCAAAACTTTAAAAAAAAAAAAAAAAAAAAAAATTACAGAACATATATTCAAATTTTGAGAGCAGCGTTTGTAGTGATGAAGCTGCGGGTGAGTCAGTCTAGTGAGCCACAACACTGAGGCCTATCATTTGGCTTTCTATCACCTTTCATTTCATCGGTCTTGGGGATCAGGAACATCTGACCTCATTTTGACACAAAATCATATTCCCTCAACATAATTCTATTAAACCGCTAGAAAAAAAAAACGCTCAATCACAAAAAACAAAAACAAAAACAAAAACAAAAAAATTGTAACTTGCACCTCAAATGTCCAATTAACCACACTTGTTTAGCTAGCTTTTTAGCTCATTCTTGTGGTTTCATTTTTCTCTCGGACTTCATGCTAACAGCTAGCAAACAACCAAAATCGCAATCTGTACTTGGCAGTTTGTTATGTGCTGCGATAATGCTTGCAACAAGTGGTAAAGCATTTAAGTGTTGAAAAAATTTGATCAACTCCTATTTTCCCCAGCAATCTACAGCAACCTAATTCACATGACTGGACCTTTGCTTGCTTGCCAATATCTGCAGCTCTGCCCTCTTATCCTCTCTTGACATCCCCTCCCCCCAGCCCCACGGCCCATTCCCTCTCTCATTTCCTCTAGCAGACACCAGATTTAGTCCTGTTATCTTTCTCTTCTCTGATTCCTCCCTGTTTCTTCACTACCAATCAGCACAACTCAACCTCTCCTTTTTTTCCCTCCTTCCCCTAGTAGTCATGTGTCTATCAGCCATTCCATGTACAGAGCCTTTTCTAGGCCAGTATCTAATAGGTTTTAGTCACAAATCAGTGTAACCCCTCCCTCTATTGATACTAGCCAGCAATTCAAGTTCTGCCACCTACTGCTCCAGTTGTCCTTGGCAGTTAGTTAATCAGCTCAAGGCATGTCATGTTTGCTTCAACCTGGGTAACACAAGTAGGACTAGGAGTAGGAGTTCAGTCACCACGCAATACATTCAGAGGCTACAGACTGTACAACACTCAAATTCATAACATCAACATTTCATAATAGCAAGAAGACTCTGATATAGTTCATTTTTTCTTTTCACTGTATGTGATATTTCCTGTTTGTTTGCCAGTTTTAAAACATTCCCAAGTATACACAGACTGTAAACACTGCTCTGCACCACTCTTGATATATCAGTTTTCATTGCTCTTTTCTTATACTTTATACCATTACTAATCAAAGCGATCAACTAGTTGCCACTAATTTTTTTTTCCTAAAAATTTGGCATGCATAACTTACACACCAGGGTGCTAATGTGCTGAAATTATGTACTTATCTGAGCCTAGCAGCAACGAATGTAAAGTCCAGTCCCCATCAACTGACCAAGTCAGGAAAATCAAGTTAACTTTCAAATCTACTTCTGAAGTTACAGGATATAACTATGAATTTTAGTTCACATTCATTTCAATTGTAAAATTTGCCAGTATCAATCCACACTATTGTGGGTGTTTTTTTTTTCTTCTTCAAATGAAAGCCTACATGATCAGTAGAAAGAAAAAATAAAAAAGCACCCACCCCCAACTCCCAAGCATCCTGACAGTGTCCTTTGATTTCCAAAATATCTTTACTGAATTACCTTGAGCCAGGACATACTGTAATAAGCTTCCGAATTTATCAGATGAAGCACTGATGATTCACTGTGGGTCCCCTCAGAGTGATGGCTCATCAATGCTAAGATTTTTACATACATGCAACCTTTTTTAATCCCCACTGTTAAGTGTCTACCTTAATGAGATGTAATAATTTGCTGAAAGTAGGCCTACATGTCGGGTAGGCTGAGTATGAGTATCACCTAGCAAAAAAGTTTGCCACCATTTTTATTTTTAAGCAACACACACACACAATCTCACAAACCCTTCCACTGCGTGTTTTTTTTTCAAATCCAACACCAAGATCAAACTATGATTCATAAGACAGTCATGGTCATAGATATACACATGCATATTCATACTCCACATTCCTATTCATAATTTAAAGAAGACTGGTTTTCCAGGAAGTGGATACAACTGATAAGGGAGATAATGTAAGTGTTGAGGGTAGGAAGGTGGGAGACAAAGAGAGAGAGAGAGAGAGAGAGAAAGAGAGAGAGAGAGAGAGGAGTGAGAGGGAGGCACTGATACGACTAACATTATGAACAAGATTTGAGGACCAAAAAAAAGGCAGGACATACGAGTATTCATAGAGTGTCTGATCACCTGTAACAGAAGCTAACTATTTTGAAACAGTGGTATTAAAAAAAAAAAATTAATAATAATCACTTAGGGATAGTCCTTAGTATTTGTTGGTGACAGAACAGCAATAATGACATTGGCTGAAAGCCTTTAACCCTCTTCAATCTTGAGATAAAAATCTTGATACAAAACATTCCTATCTTAAATTATAGTCTGCGATTACTTACAAGCATCAATGTATCTGTTAACTACAAATCATTTTGTAATCTCACATGGTTTTAAAAACACAAAGATTTTGAAAAAAAAAAAATAACGCATTTACTGAAGGTTCACTGACAAAACCCAGACTGTTCTACAAGTTCGCACCTCTGTTAGTTAAAAAAAAAAAAAAAAAAATTGACACTTACGTAAGCGTTTTGTTACCCTTAAAAATGTAATCACAGGCACTTTTGTTGAAATCAGAAAGAAGAAAAGAAAACACAATGCAAGATAGTTGATATATGCATAACTATATACTTCAAGCAGATCTCTCAACCTCCGATACTCCATATTAGGTGTCTGAAGCCTGGCCATACTTTCATCATACCTCAATGTCACTGGCTCGATTAATCCTTTTATAAATTTGCATTGAACTCTTTCTGCCAAGTTTAAGTGCATTTTCAAGAAAAGACGCCAGTCCCCATAAAGGAATTTCCGCATCCAATCATGGATTTTAACCCAATGTTTATACACTGGTAACATAATAATATCCTTACTTTTTTTATGTTACGGTTCTCACAAGCATTCCAGAAAAATGACTTCCTTTTTTCATAATACTAGTAATATGGTTTTCAAATTGAAATTGTGGATCCATTATTTAAAACTACCATTCCTCATAAACAGTGGCATCTAGCTTACTTGGTTTTTGTCACTTTCATATGAAGGATTACTTCCACTAAAATGGTAAACTTTACATGTTTTACTATAGAAATAATGTAACCATGTGTGTTTATCCATTCAGCTAATCAATGTATACATGACTGTAACTTACACTTTTCTCGAGTAGCAATGGCAGAGTAAACACTATCAAATGCCACAATCTGACTGAACAAAATGGGTGCTAAGACACTGCCCTGAGGTACACAGCTTGTTACACTGACTCCAAAGGATTTTCTGTCTGGAAATACGTTTTGGGACCTACAACTGAGAACACCTTAAAGTAAGTTTAATCCAACAACACAACTTAGCTTGATTTCCACACAACAAATTTTGATTTAAGCCTAGGAATGTGGCATAGTATCCAATGCTTTGTGTAAATCCAAATTTAGATCATCCACTGGAATACTCTTATCAAGACTCATAATGGAATTGTGGATTACAATTAAAAGATGTGTTACATAGAATCTGATCTTACGGCAACTAAACTGTTCAGCAGATAAGAAATGATCTAAGACCATGAGGTTAAACTTATATCGCACATCAACTGGCAGGCCTATAGTTATCAGTGTTATTTTCATTACCCACTTTCAATTCCTTGCAACTGGAGGAGCTTGAGGTGAACCATTCCTCAGTATGGTACCCATTAACTTCCTGCAGAGTGAAAGAGAAAAAAGTATCTGTACTAACAGTTTCTATCAGCCTAATAAAAGCCTTAAAGCGAGTATACCATGAGCTCTGCATGTTCTTTTCTAGGACCTTGGCTCATAAAAATCATCTGGTCTAAGAGACTTAGGATTCAACCCCCAAAGCACCTTACACATTTCTTCCTCAGCGTTAACAACAGTAACAACATGGTAACAATATTTGTGATCCTAGAGATTAAATTTAGAAAATCACAAACCCTGCCTTTGAGGCCAAACTGATGATCACTTTTAAATGTGACAAAAACATCAAGACCTACTTGTGCGCTCCAAAATCAACAAAATATCCACACCTAACCACCAGGCACTTTCCCCTGCTCAAAACCCAACTGACAAATCTGCCTTCTTGCCAAACCAGACACCATCCTACAATGCCCCAAAAAGACTTATTCAAAATTAAACACACCATCCTACAATGCCCCAAAGACTTATTCAAAATTAAACACACATTCTCTTCTCAGAGCCGCAACATTGTATACCCTATCCACTGCAGGCAATGTCATAAGATCAATGTAGATGACACATCCCGCACACACTGAGACGCGCATCCCTGAGCACCTGGCTCACATCCTCCACCATCGGCCCAAACCAGTTGCCCAACATTTCAACCACCCCCAATACAACATCATCCACCATGTCAAAAGTCATGGCACTTTGGCAGTCACAGAGTGACAACTTAGAGCACCTTACACGGGAATCTTATCTCATTGCCAAACTCTGAACCCTAAACCCTCATGGCATCAACATCCAAAAGTAGCACATATGCCTATCCACCACTGCAACACCAGCTGGCAAAATCCTCTACCAGCACACACACACACACACACACACACACACACACACACACACACACACTACCATACCTCCAACTATTTACTTCATATAAGCTACAGCTAACTTTGTTTCCCCTCTCCCACTCTCTATTCCATGTGCATCCCTCCTTACTCACAGACCTATCCTCCCCTATTCTACATCTGATTTCTCTGAACTTGATATATTACCCATTCCACATGACCTTCCATTCCCTCTTTTCCTGTGTATTACTATTAGTGTAGGTGCAGGTATTTGATCCCCCCTCCTTTTCTTTTTCCTTTTTAAAAAATCCCTCCCTTTCTTCCCCCCACCCTCAAGACATCAACATTCAAAAGTAGCATGCACATATCCACCACCACCACAAAACCACCCCAATATCTCCTCAACCAACATACACTCACATTACCCATATCCCCCATTATTTACCTCATACAACTTACAGCTATCTATCTTTCCCCTCTCCCTATACCCTCTCCATTTACTCTATCAGTCTCTTCTTTACTCAGATACCTATCCCCCGCCTCTTCTCCATCTTACTTTCTTTCAGTTTCATATACTATCTCTTCTACATGAGTTTCCTTTTCCTCTTCCTTCTTTCCTGTCTATATAGGTGGAGATGATGTTGGTATATGAGCCAAGCCCACCCCCTTTCTTCCCCCTTTTTTCTCATTGATCATTTCCATTTTTCCCAATCAGTATTCATTAACACTAACATCATTATGTTGGTGTCGTGATCATCATCCAACAGTACCGTTTACTTTTCCAATACTATTTGCATGAGTTTTCTGTTCCCTCTTCCCTGTGTATATATGTGTGCGTGTAGATGTAGGTATATATGAGCTCCCACCCACCCTTTTTTTTTTTTCTCTTTTTCCCCCTTCTGTTCCAATAGTAATGATAGTCCTTTCTTCACTAATTACTTACGTTTCTTTCCAACCTCTCCTAGTACCATCACTATATGTGTCTACTAGTGCTATCCTTATGATCATCACCCAGTAAATTGTTTGCTTTTTATTCATTGATCATTTTCATCCCTAGCTATAAATCATTATTAATCTACCATCATTACTATCATCACTATTATCATCGGTACTATAGTACTATTAAGCAAATATTTTTTTCTTTTCAGTGCTGTTCTACTATCCTCTAACCCCTCTCCTTTCTCCTCTCCTGTGTTCAGCTACTATTAATATTACAACTACTATCATCACATTATCACAAAAAAAAAAGTGGTGGTATTCCTGCCCTTGCTGTTTTCATAACTGTTTTCATCCTCAGCACTATCATCATTATTGTTACTGTTGCCATCATGATTATTACTGTCGTCATTATTATCTAAACTCCCTTGGTTCCCTTCCCAGCAAGCTCATTTTCATTCAACACACATGTAACACTGAATCTGAGAAGTGACTGTCCCTTCTTCTTTTTCACTGTCCTAAGTGTTGCGTGTTCTACCTGAATAAGACCTAAAAGGTCCAAATGCATCATGTTTTGTCCTGCAATCTGTTTGTCTAGTTTGACCAGCACAATCAGTAACCTTTTTATATAACTTTTCTTTTTAAAATTAACTTTAAAGTCAAAACAGACAGACAGAAGACTAGAGAGAGAGAGAGAGAGAGAGAGAGAGAGACGAGAGAGAGACGAGAGAGAGAGAGAGAGAGAGAGTGAGAGAGAATCTTTGTTCCAAAGAGTGACATCTGTTGTTCCAAAGAGTGACATATATTTTTGCTTTTTTTTTTTTTTCTTTTACCTTCAGGGACTAAGAATGTAAACACAAAAACAATGTTACACATTATACAACTGATTACATACACCATGGTCAGTTGTATATTACTTTAACTATGTTTTTCTGATATATGCAAAACACCGACGATTCACATTTACACACACACACCCACACACACACACACACACACACACACACAAACACATAGAGGCACACACATACACTAATCACTATATTAGATGAGAGAGACTCAGAGAGAGAGAAACTCAAAAACTCAAATAGATTATTAACTGCAAAAAGCCTCCAACCTATCTGCAATGAGTCAAAAACAAAAGTACAACACACACGCACTCGGCCCATACACTGAAAATTATTTTTTAAATATTTGCTTAACAAAATGTTCTTCCTGAAATAACTCTGGCATTTGTGTGTTTAACTGACAGCAGTTCTTCTCTTCGTTTTAGCGTTTTTTAAAAATAAACATAGCTACAGAGCAAGTTACAATTCTCTTTTCTTTTTGCAGTAAAAGAAGCAATGGTACTTGATGAACATTTCTAGCGTGAGGCAAAATGTATTTATCTCTTAAATTTTCGTAGGATGGACAAACAGTCATTAAGAAAAAGTATTTCATTCTCAATTTGATTACAGAATGGACAGTTTGGGAAGTTTAATGTATATCTTTGATAGATGTTCAAATCACTAGTACCAAGTAAAAATCTCACGAACACTTTGCCAATTTCGCAATGGTAATATCAGTTAAAATATATCTCAGGCTGTCATAAGGATTTGAAGGAAAGAATACAATGAGTATCTGTCACTATTAAATATTTCACTACCCAAATTTTGTCTATAACAGTCAATCATGCATTGGTTCACGTAAAAACAGTTTCTTGTAATTCACTCCACCATTTAATCAAACAAAAGAAAAGCCACAAGTATATCCAAACAATGTTTTATCGAAGATACCCAATTTGGTCTATATACTTGGATTTCCTGTACACTGAAATAATTTTGACTTTTTCATTTCGTATGCTTGTTTTGTTAGTCTACCAAGTGATAGCTTTTGCAGTTTGCAGCGCATTTGTTTTAATGCACTGTCTACATAGGATACCTCTTCCTAGCTCACCTTATACCACTGTATTTGGGCTATTTGGGCATACACTGAAAAAGCGTTAGCATGCAAACAAGTGAGGTAATTCAGTTGCATGTAGATGAGACTGTCCCCTGACTTTTGCTGTATATAAAAGCATAGGTTTCACTTACGCATAAAAAAAAGTTTAAAAAATAGACTTCTATCCATTGTTCCCAAACTCCACATAGTTTTCATAATTTCTACAATGTTGGTTTTAGCCCTGTATATTCTTCAAGTGCAATGTCGTAAGATAGCTTTGTGGTTAAAAGTAAATCCAAAATATTTTTAACTGTTAACAACTTCAGTCCCCTTTCCCTGATAGAACCATTTTTCTGCTTTTGATAAACATCCCCTTTTTTGGAAACCAAAACCTTTTTTTTTACTTAATCCTAGAGAAACAGACGCTTTATCAAGATAAAAACATATATCACCAGCAAATAACAATAAAAATGATTTCTTGTAAGCTTGGCAAAAACTGGAATCCATGTTTGCCATGCTGTGTAACTTGTTCAGCAACTTTGGTTATCAACAAAGAAAAAGCAGGGGAGATAACACACATCCCTGTTTCACACTGGCTGGACAATCAAAGAAGTCAGATATTTCACTTCCCCAATGTATGCATGACTGGACTGACTTATACATGTCTTAAAGCATGTGTAGCATTTAGTGGACGTTTTTTATCTTTTGAAGAAGTAGCCAAAGACAGAGTCGAAGGCTTTCATATAATCAATAAAAGCAACATACATTTTACACTTTTTCTCTCTCTGACAAAGACTTTTTAATCTTGGATATATTGAATAAATTTACATGATTAACTGTTTCAGTCTTTACGGAATCCCACTTGCTCTTCACAAATTTTTGTGTTACTTTTCTGCCCATGTGTAGAGCCGCTTGTTTAATTAAAATAGACGTGAAAACTTTACTGACAATACTTACTAATGAGATGCCATAGTAATTATCAGGGCTGTTGGCGTCTCTTTTTATTTTAATAAAGACTATAACTGAGCATGACCAATCGTCAGGAAAAACCCCGTTATCATAAAACTTACTGAACTGTTTAGTAAAGAAAGGTGCTACAATATTTTCAGCTGCTTTAATAAATTCGCTAGGTATTTCATCTAGGCCTGCTGTTTTTCCAATTTCAAGTTTATAAATTGAAATAATCACTTCTTCAATGGTTTATTTTTCATCTAATTCGCTATTCAGCAATAAGACCTGGGTTATTTTGCTCTTCTGCATCTGCAAACAAGCACATATCAACATACAATGATGGAAAGATCATTTTACTAAGGTTATGGGACAATGTACAGAAATGTACATAATCTCATACTAATCAGCCTGTTGATTGTGGAGACTCTACGGAAGAAGAAGAATGTTTAGGTGAAGATAACATGTTTTACCGATGCTAAAGAGAGGAAGAGAGAGACATGCATATTTATAGTTAGAGAGGGGGAGGGGGGGTTAAAATGTTATTTATCCATATGGGTAACTGATAAGCATGAGGATACTTTTTTTCCCTCTGGCCTTGTCCTATAAGGATACTAACAGTAACACGCAAACATTAACTAACATGCTGAAAATGAGGAATGGGGATGGGAAGGGTGCGGCAGAGTGAAAACGGTGGTCTGCCCACTAAACATTTTCTGCTCCATATGGTTACTTCCCTTGATATCATTTCCCGCTTCATGCGGAAATCGAGAACGGAAGGGCTAACTCACACGAACGTCGCACACCGGCATGCGCCCACTAACATCGTGATCGTCTCAGATACCAAGCCTCTATGACACCAATGTCTTCCTTCAAAATAGTTCAAATCTCGACATCGCGCAAGCGAGAAATTCTGTGCGTTCTGAGATCCGATGATCCTGGTAATCATAATGATCGAGGCCAAAATATCATTTATAGCTGACAAGGTCTACCCCGAATTGGTCTGAACCGCTGATCGGCTAGAATTAGTAGAAATGAAAACAAAGCACCGATCAAGACTCTCGCAATCGATTGCATGAAACTTGCTAGAAACATTTAAGCCGTTATAGTCCAATGCCTTTATCTCCGCTGCGCCGATCTAGTTTAGTTTTCTTTCTAACACATTTGTAAAGTGTTGTCTCGTATGTCACTACATGTCAGTGTCTGTGCTCTAAACGGTGCGTTCGCACGAAGCGTCAAGAGGTCTAGTTCAGCAGCTATGTGGACTCTTACTTTCACGTTTGTATGTTATAATTGAATTCATAGGGCGTGTGTTTCTATCCTTCAGTCGTTCTCTGAGACTGTGTTCGATTTTAATGCTGTGGCTCAAGATATCACTC
>JADBJO010000218.1:240000-292500 GCA_016801955.1 Conus betulinus | reverse complement strand
TTTGTCTTACCAATAATCCAAGTGTCCGTAGGCCCTATTTGTCAGGCCTGATAGACGCCGGGATTTATTATGGAAGTAAGCGTACAGTTCGATCCTGTTATGTGATCTCGGACCAGAAAAGAAACTCCACCGCTTCATCGTCATCGATCAGCATTAACAACAGCTATAGCGACAACAACGACAAAAAACACAAGAAGAAAAGAAATTTTAAAAAGAAAAAAAAAAAAAAAAAAAAAAAAACCCCCCCCCCCACCCCCCCCGCCCCCCCCCCCCCCCTCCCCCCCCCCCCTCCCCCCCTCCCACCCCCCCCCCCCCCCCCCCCCCCCCCAAGCCCCCCCTCCACCCCCCCCCCCCCCCCCCCCGCCCCACCCCCCCCCCCCCCCCCCCCCCCCCCCCCCCCCCCCCCCCCACCCCCCACCCCTCCCCCCCCCCCCCCGCCCCCCCCCCACCCCCCCCCCCCCCCCCCCCCCCCCCCCCCCCCCCCCCCCCCCCCCCCCCCCCCCCCCCCCCCCCCCCCCCCCCCCCCCCCCCCCCCTCCCCACCCCCCCCCCCCCCCCCCCCCCCCCCCCCCCCCCCCCCCCCCCCCCCATCCCCCCCCACCCCCCCCCCCCCCCCCCCCCCCCCAACCCCCCCCCCCCCCCCCCCCCCCCCCCCCCCCCCCCCCCCCCCCCCCCGCCCCCCCCCCCCCCCCCCCCCCGCCCCCCCCCCCCCCCCCCCCCCCCCCTCCCCCCCCCCCCCCTCCCCCCCACCCCCCCCCCCCCCCCCCCACCCCCCCCCCCCACCCCCCCCCCCTCCCCCCCCCCCCCCCGACCCCACCCCACCCCGCCCCCCCCCCCCCCCCCCCCCCCCCCCCCCCCCCCCCCCCCCCCCCCCCCCCCCCCCCCCCCCCCCCCCCCGCCCCCACCCCCCCCCCCCCCCACCCCCCCCCCCCCCCCCCCCCCCCCCCCCCCCCCCCCCCACCCCCCCCCCCCCCCCCCCCCCCCCCCCACCCCCCCCCCCCCCCCCCCCCCCCCCCCCCCCCCCCCCCCCCACCCCCCCTCCCCCCCCCCCCCCCCACCCCCCCCCCCCCCCCAAAAACCCCCCCCCCCCCCCCCCCCCCCCCCCCCCTCCCCCCCCCCCCCCCCCCCCCCCCCCCCCCCCCCCCCCCCCCCCCCCCCCCCCCCCACCCCCCCCCCCCCCCCCCCCCCCCCCCCCCCCCCCCCCCCCCCCCCCCCCCCCCCCCACCCCCCCCCCCCCCCCCCCCCCCCCCCATTCTGTGGCCCTTCCTGTCCTGTTTTCATGGTGTCTTAGCTGCAATTTCCTCTCCATGTCCACCCCCTTGGTGTGCTGGTCTGAAGGTCAGCAGCATCGGCCAGATCAGGACACTGTCCGTGACCCGACGTGGTGGTGTGTCACCCTTCAGGCACCGATGGCTTCGCGACTACGCAGTTATTGTCGTCAGATGGGCGCTTAGGAGATGGTGCCCTACACATGTTGGATCAGAACAGACGCCACTGAGCACCTGACAAGAATGACTCGGCAGAAATGCAATGTTTCTTCTGGTGAGGTACCTCGTAGCGGCTTGACTTTGAACACTCAAGTGGGTTATTAGGGTCACGGTGAAAAAGGCTGTTTGGTTGAGAACGGGGAGCCGTTTTTGAGAAGGCATGGGGTTATTGCCATTGACGTGGCATGGTAGGCGAGACAGAAAGAGAAAGAAAAAAAAGTGTGTTGTGTGTGTGTGTGTGTGTGTGTGTGTGTGTGTGCGTGTGTGTGTGTGTGTGTGTGTGTGTGTGTGTGTGTGTGTTGTGTGGACAGAGGGAGATGGAAGATGGAGGGGTTGGGGGGAACAACAAAAGAAGAAGAAGAAAAGAAACAAAGACATCACCCCCCCCCCCCCCCCCCCCCCCCCCCCCCCCCGAATTAAAAAAAATCAAATTAATTCGGTCTAAAATCATCAACACAGATGAACAAGCTACAATTGATATGAAACATCTCTCTCTCTCTCTATCATCTCTCTTTCTCTCTCTCTCTCTTTTCGAAAAATAACTCTTATCTGCCTTCACCGTCCTCATCATCAACAACAACGACTCCCTGTGACTGAGAGTGTATTTAGCTGCCATGTATCGATTCAGTTAAATATCAAGTGCCCCGTGCATCCGGTCTCTGTTCTCACTGCCCCAGCCACGAGCAATAGTGTCACTGAATCTGAAGCCCATAATTACCTCCCTTCCTGGCAAACAGGCGGTGGAAAGCTTGATCAAAATGAACCGTTCCCGCTTTGCGTCTTCTGTCCCTCTTTTCTTCTCAGTTATCCCCCGGTCAGCGATCATTGCATGTCATCACATTCAATACGGAATCGAGTGCCTGCTTCGCTGGTTTGATAGCTTTAAAGTAGCCTGGGAATATTTCTGATAGTAGTGCAGTTTGAGTTTTAACGCACATGGTAATCTCGGCAGTGCAAGAGAGAGTCGTGTTTTATGGCGGCCATAGCAGAGTTGTATAAAAAATATGACATGTTACCAAGACAGAGTTTGTGCGCATCATTAATTGCTGACGGTGTTGGAAAAGTTATTGCAGAGAGAGAGAGAGAGAGAGAGAGAGAGAGAGAGAGAGAGAGAGAGAGAGAGACAGACAGACAGACAGACAGAGACAGAGATCAAGTGCTCATCACTCAAGGCGAGGTTTAAAAAAGGTGTGCATCCATTTCAGACAGAATCGCCACGTCTGTTTTTCCGGTTCAAATTGGCATTAATAATACACAGAAGACAATAATACATGGTCTTTAACCACTTTCACAGACTACCAATATTGTTTAAATCATTGTTCTAAACATTAAGGTCAGCGTTCATGATCTGAATCTTGTTGATCCATAATAATCAACCTTGTTTCTTTGTTCGTTGGTTCTGAATGATAAAGTCCTTGTTTATTCTGAATGTGTTTGATCTCTATGATAGAAGCAGCGATCACTGAGCCTTCTGAACGAATGATGTTTGTTCTGATGATATTCTTTGTTCAGAATAATGTTGGTAGAATAAACCCATCACTCATTCTTGGCCTCCACCTGAGCAGTGATTGTCGTCTATAGTTGGTCAAGACATTGCTGTCCAGCACTGAATATTGTTCAAGATATCAGAAGAGGCATTGAAGTGACCTAGGGCCTACCCGCATTACATTTGCAAGGTTTCCCCCATTAGGTACTTGCTTCCTCCTTTAGGTACGTGCATGTTATTCTAACAGACCATTTGGGATGCCGCGCCAGAACAGTTCTAAATTCATGTGCCCTACCCGCGTCCGTTCTCTTTCTGTAAATAGTGGTTCTGTTTCTGTAAACAGTTGTCTTCCTTCCGTAAACTGACAGCGGCTGAGAATCTGTCATTGGGAGTTCTACATGATTTGCAAACAGTTTTGCTTTGTGTTCGAACACAGATTCTTTTTGCCTGCCTGAACAATGCCTTGTAACACTGACACCTATACTAACTCATAAGCGTTCACCTATGCGCACGTGCGCGCGCACACACACATTATACTCTCTCTCTCTCTCTCTCTCTCTCTCTCTCTCTCTCTCTCTCTCTCTCACACACACACACACACACACACACACACAGGCATAGGTCAGAATGGCGTCGCAAGAAAAAAGCAGTAAACAGGCTGACCAATATCGCCAGGATTTTTTTTTCTTTAAACAATCTTTACTCTCTTGCTGGCTTCCCGCACCCATGCCATGGATTATTTCCCTTTACTGCCATGATGGCGGAGAAGGTCTTAGGGTTCTTTAATTTCTCCTCAGATAAATCACTAGACCTCATGACTAGACCGTCACCATCGTAAGAGGACTAGGGAGAACATCACGGCAACACTCAAGCACCACTCGACCTTTCTCCCACCTGCGACAAAGTTCTGTGTTTGGAAAACAGTTACAGAACAAGAATAGCTCGATACCGCTCTAGAAGCCTACAACTTTCACGTCCGCCAATAAACTAGCGTGAACAAGAGGACGAAGGTCGTCCGTATTTGCGATGAACTTTCATCGGAACAGCAGGAAAACAAAGCAGAACGAGGGCAAAATAGGGTGTGGCGAGGATCTGAGTGCAAAACAGATTATACACCTCATGAGAATGAATCCTACGCATGGGTGTTGCTTCTTTTGTTCTCCTTCTCTCTTTTTCTCATGTTTATTTTTTTTTCTTTTTTCTTTACAGATAAACCAGTGAATGTTAACGTATTGGTGCAAGTTGAAAGGGCAGGTAAGCCTAATAGTGCGCACACATCTGTGGGAGTGAGCGCGCTTGAGGGGTGGAGAGTGGAGAACGTAAGAGACGAAAGGTGTGGACAGAAATTGACAAGATTTGAACAGTGAACTCTCTCTCTCTCTCTCTCTCTCTCTCTCTCTCTCTCTCTCTCTCTCTCAACAACTTTTGTTAAAGTATCTAGCTTGGCCTTTTATTGAACTTAAAAAGAAAAGACAAGACAAGAGAACCTTTTGTCAAAAACTTGAAAAAATATTGAGAAACGGATCACGACGATCTGAAATCGTTAACATGAACAACTGTCTTTAGCTTTAATCACTACCTGACTGAGTTTAACAATTATTGGGATAAAACAAATGAAGCAGAAAAACCAAAACAGCCCCCTTCCTCCCCGCCCACATATACAAACAACAACACACACACACACACACACACACACACACACACACACACACACACACACACACACACACACACACTGTGATCTTAGAATTCAATGAAACTTTGAATGTGTGAATCCAATATCTCTACCCCCCCCCCCCCCCCCCCCCCCCCCCCCCCCCCCCCCCCCCCCCCAAAAAAAAAAAAAAAAAAAAAGCTTCGCGAAGATCGCCTTTAATCCACTCCATCCTCGGAACCAGATGGAAACGAACATTTTACTTGCATGTACCTAAAAAAACGATTGCCGAACATTGGACTTTGCACAGTTACCCCAAATAATGGTGCATGGTGAACGTGATCGTTACCACCCACCCCAACCCCCTCCCCTTTTCATATTGACTCCCACATGACGTGCAGCTGACCCAGGCTTTGCAAGCTACCTGAAAAGAAAATTTGTTGGCTGGTTTATTGCATGCGTGGGGGCCTTCAGACATGAACCAGAGTCCAAAGGGCACTTGGATTAACAAGGTGAGGACATTCTACACAACTGTATGGCTTTGGACATGGTTTAACAAGGTGAGGACATTCTACACAACTATATGGTTTACGGACATGAGTCATCTCAGAAAGAGTTGATGGTTGAATGCACCAGACTGAAGACCCTGAGTGCACCAGACTGCATGGTCTTCTAAACTCCCCAAGAGTAATCATGATCATGTATAATGTCATCACTTATCACATCATATCATATCATATCATATCATATATATCATAGCATATCAGCACAGCACAGCACAGCACAGCACAGCAGCACAGCACAGCACAGCAATCACTTCACATCACATCACGCATAATATCATATCATCTTGTATCATGTATGTAATTTGATATCATATATCATATCATATCATATATATTACATCAAATCACATATCATGTCATTTATAATATCATATATCATGTCATGTCATATGTTTCATATTATATTGTATATCATATCATGTCATATATCATAATATATCATATATCATGTCATTATGATATATCATACATCATATCATACCATATATATCCCATCACATCACATCGCATCATTTACATCATATCATATCACATTATATCATATCATATATCATATATATCATATCACATACCATATCATATCATCATTTCATGTCACGTCATGTCATGTCATGTCATGTCATGTCATATCATATCATATATAATAATTATCATATCATATCGTATCATATATCACATCATAACATATGATCACATAATATTATGTTATACATTGTATCATATCCTGGGACAGCCTTTAGCCTTTACCTTCTCTACAGTAGGTGCAGAAACCTGTGAAAGTAACAGAACTGCTGCAGCTGAGCAGTGCAGGTTGATCAGGAAGACCAGCGCCAACAGATCTCCAACTGCCGCCACCATCCCCTGTCCGTACTGTGATAGATCTTTCCGGGCGCAGATCGGCCTGACCAGCCACCTACGCACTCACCCCCGATCCCAGGATGACTAGATGGTCTTCGTCGTCTCGACGGACGAACAATAGCACAGTTAACATACGAGGGGATACAATGGGAAGTTGGTGCGATGGTGGGGTGGAGATCTCTATTGACCCTCGCTGTCAGTCTGTCCCTGTGAATAATGTGTTAAGTTGGAAATACAGGCACACAAAGAATGCAAGACCAAGGAAACTTTTATGTGATAACTGCGAGATGCTGTTGAAAATCTTAAACTGTGAGGCCATTGTTGTACATTTGTTGTTATTGTCGTTTTGTTCGTCTGTTAGAATGAATCAACCTTAACATATGTGCCTCGCAAGCCTGATTTTAATTTTCAATGTATTACTTGGCTTCAGTCTATGACTAGAGTTTGTTGCTTGTTTTATTCTTACGTTCGTTTTTGTTTTTAATTTCAGTCACTTAGAGAGAGAGAGAGAGAGAGAGAGAGAGAGAGAGTGTGTGTGTGTGTGTGTGTGTGTGTGTGTGTGTGTGTGTGTGTGCGTGCGTGCGTGTGTGTGTGTGTGTGTGTGTGTCCCATACGTCAACGGGTAAAACATTTTTGTCTGTATTCTGTATTTTTTTTTTTATGTATGCACATCCATCAGCAAGCGCGTACATTGCATGTATTCACAGACAGACACATACACGTACGCACGCGCGTGCGCGCGAGCATGCACGCACGCACACATCTATAAATATACCACAGATCATGTTAAAATACATTTTACACTGAACAGCTTTGGGTCAATGCAAAAGGTCAGATATAAACCCTCGTCCACGAGACTCTCTCTCTTCTCCGATCTGTTTCATGTGGTATATTCACTTATTGCTCATCTCACTGTAACATCTGAGCTCTGAGTTCTTGTGTATTTGAGCCTGGCTGTTCAAACTGTGGCGCCTTCTTGTGATAAAACTTTAATCACTCTTGTTTCATTGGGACCAAGCCACAGAAAACGCAGTTCAGCTGCTCTGACACACTTACACTGTGGTTACAGCGAAATTTGTTGCAGCTCTGAACAGTTTTATGGAAAACTGTTAGCTTCAAAAGTCCATTTTCTTGGTAAATGTGGAGAAAAAATACAGAAATAGTAATACAGAAACACACAGAGAGAGAGAGAGAGAGAGAGAGAGAGAGGCAGGCAGGCACAAGCAGACCCTGTTAACAAGGCTGCTATCAAAGCCTGACCGGCGCGTTGGATCGCTATGTAGGTCAGCTGCCTGGTGCGTCCCGTGTCCCTGCTGTCCATCTCTGTCCTTATCTATTTACATTTGATCAAGCCGCAGGCCCTGAGCATTGTGATCGGTAAAGCCCGCGCCTTGTGGTCTCCTGGCTTATTGTTCAGCCGTCCTGAAGTTCAGTGCTGTAGTAGCTACAGGGTACAGGGTACCTCTTTTCCGTCAGATGTCTGTGACTGCATTTTGAACATTTGACTTTCTCTGTTTGCTTCTCTTCACTGTCGTCTACTATTTCGTTCTGCAATTGTTAACCATTCTCCTGTCCTTTTTTCTTTCGGAAACTTTCGTTTTTATTCCTAGTCGTAGTTTATATGACACGCCAGCTTGTTGTTATTGTTATTGTTGTTGTTGCTGCTGCTGCTGCTGTGCTGTTCTTGCTGTTGTTGTAAGCCAGTAGTTAGACAGTGAACAGTGTTCACACTGTCCAGGATGGACACCAGCCGGCCTGTCTGCAGTGTCCGTTCGCCCACAGGGCTTTCCTTTTTTGTTTTATAGACATGTGTTTCAATCTTCTTCTGTCTGTCTGTCTGTCTGTCTGTCTGTCTGTCTGTCTCTGTCTGTCTGTCTCTCTCTCTCTCTCTCTCTGAGACTGACAAGTCGAGCGGATTGACTGGCACCCTCAGCACGGCCCGATCTTATCCCCAATAGTTTCACTACCATGTCAGAATAGATTTTTAATCATCGTGTCAGGAATAGGCACAACTTGATTTTCATGACTTTTTTCCCCCTCAAAAGGTTTGTATGGCCGGTTGGGCTTTTACAATCAAAAACTAAAAGAAGATGTAGAGACAAGCGTATACGGACTGGTATGCAGATAGTGATGAAAATGATGAAACTGAAACTTCACTTGTAAATGATCAGAATTGGGATTTAGACACATGAGACACACAGTTACAGCCTACGTGTCGTCCTGGGAAATGTCTTTGAATCCCTTTACATGGACACTGTCTTCGAGGATGACTGGAAACTTGACACAGTTTTCTCAAAAGTATGTGAAGAGGATAGAGGACCAAGACACCTGACCCCCGAAGCTACTGACGGCTACATGCTGGTCAGTGTGGCCCAGTAGCATCCTTGGGACGGAGCGGAGCAAACGGATCAGCAGATAACGAAGCGGGTACCTGTCAGACAGTCCAAGTTTTCACGGGCAAAGCAGTGACCCCTCGTCTTCCCAAAGTACAGTCAGACCTAGAGTGCCCCGGAGCAGAGCAGCGTTAAGGGATTCAATGACGGTTTTCTCCAGAAAAACGGATTCCTTCAAAAAGAACAGCGATGACAGGGAAATCAATCAGTAGCACCGTTATCCCTAAAGATCATCACTATTTTCCAGAAGAAGAAAACAGTTCGGTTATCATCCTTCAGGCAAGAGCGACAACATGGAAAACGGGTTTTATCCATAAAGATAACGTTGTTTTCACGACTCTCATTCCCGGTTTCTGGCGCAGTGAGACTAGTTATGCTAACACGCATACGTATCAGGGATAACAGGGAAAACAGCAACTATGACTGATTTTTCCTGATAACGCTGTTTTCCTCGGGAGATAAAGAAGTTTCCCTATACAAGACAAGAAAATCAGGTGTGATCCTCCTCTGCGGGAAATAGTTATCATCCCATTGAAAACACAGAAAACAGTTGTCATCATAGGAAATAACACCTACAATAACTTATTTCATTAGTACTGCTGTTTTGCTGTAGGAAAATGACTTGTTTTTCCTCTTGAACGAGGGTAAACAGTCATTATCGGCTTCAGACATAAGTGCGCTCGTATATAACTCTCCACGAAATGTATATGAACTGATCTGCTTTCAGTCAGCCTCAGAGTTCAAACGTGAACAATCAGTATGGGAGCTAGCTTGTCTGGCTTGAAGAAGGAAGAGCAAAAACTAATAACGACAAAACTGTGGTATCAAACCCATTCCATCATGGACGGTCAGTGCGTGATAGACACACACGAAAACCTTCTCATGACAACAAGGATTGTGAAAAATAACTAATTAATATTTTATGATAATTAGTTGTATGACAGAAAATGACTTTCATCGGAAAAAAAATCAGTTTTGTTCAAAGAAAAACCGTTCAGCTGAAGAGAAGAAAGAATCTGTTAGTGAAAAATATTGACAAGAAAGACTGTATGTGAAAAAAATATTGACAAGAACGACTCTGTTGTATATGAAGAAAAAGACTACACTGAAGATGAATGGGTTTTTATTAGAAAATGACTTCATCATTAAAAAATAACATCATCTCCATGAAAATAGTAACTCTTAAGCCTACATTGAAGAAAAAAGTCTTTTGTTGGGAAGAAAATTATGTCCTTGACGATAATAATTCTTGGCCTACACTGAAGAAAAAATGACTGTTTCGTTTACACACACACACACACACACACACACACACACACACACACACACACACACACACACTCCTTGAAGATAATAACTCTTAGCCTACATTGAAGAAAACCACTTCTTTTTTTCTTAAGAAGCTTATAATGCGAACTTTTGGTAACAGCACTCCTCCGTAAGATGTCAACTACCGTCAGCAATAGAACCCGTAGGGATTCTGCCTGCTAGGAGACACCCAAGAGCAAATCCCCTCCTTGAGGATCGTCCAGAGACGGACAGATCCAAGCTGATTTCCTACCCTTGACACAGCCGAATGTCAGTCACTCGGGGACCACAGGTCTTTTCATTCAGGTCAAAGCAATAAGACAGGATGAACCCAAGGTACGTATGTAGGTCAGTGGGAATGTAACCGATTTGTTTTGCACAGAGGGGGGGGGGGGGGGGGGGGGGGGGGGGGGTGAGGGAGAAGGAGATTTTTTTTTTTTTTTTTTTTCGTTCGCATACCAGGTTGGGAGGTTCGCCTGGGTTTTATTGTCTCCCTCCAGGCTATAAAAGGGGAGAGAATGGCTGTCGTCGTTATTATTCACATGCGAAGTGGTCTTGACTTCATCCACAAGTCTCTGCGCTGTGTCTGGCTGAAGAACAGCTAAGGGAAGTCACTGTGCAGTTTGGCGTGTCTGCTTCACTCAAGACCTGTAGCGTTTATTCCTTTCTTCAAACCGGCTACAAATCTTGGTGAGGTTTTTTTTTTTTTTTTTTTTTTTTTTTTTTTTAAATCTATTGGTTTTGTTGAAAATATCCTTGATCTGTCCCTCTGCACAGTTTGTCTGTGAATGCTCGTATAATCCTTCGTCACTTTGATGAGAGACAGAAATTCGTTTGTTGAGTCTTTATGTTGATATGATTATGATTGCTCTCTCTCTCTCTCTCTCTCTCTCTCTCTCTCTCTCTCTCTCTCTCTGTTAAAACGTCGTACTGTTCGGACTGAGTATGATCAGTGTAAATTTTAATTGTATTTATGAGATGTAGTAGACACAGAAAATCAGCATGTTGTTTGTATCTTTTTCTTTAAACACACACTGACTGACTGACTGACTGAAACCAATTTATTGTCAGATTAACTCAAGGGTGTACTGACAACACACACACACACACACACACACACACACACACACACACACACACACACACACACACATGCGTGCACGCGAGCATGAGTTTGTTTATGCCATCAGATCACACCAAAAGAGTCCATGCGTAACTCTCTATGCAGCATTATATAGTTGTGTATAAGAGCATAAGAGATCATAAGGTCCTTGGATGTAAACCTGAGAATGCCAAAGACTCCCAAATCTGTCTATCCATCTATCCATCCGTCTCTCTCTCTCTCTCTCTCTCTCTCTCTCTCTCTCTCTCTCTCTCTCTCTCTCTCGTAAGGAGTCATTGGGCAATACATTGAAGAACAGTGTACCAAGTGTCGCCTAGTTCTGTCGATTGCAAGTCAAGGTCTGGGTCTCTGTAAATGTCTCTCTGTCCATTCTATAATGTTGCCAGTCCATTGTCCTTTTTCTTTTCTCTTCTTCTTCCCCTCCAACTCCCTCCCTCAACAGTTCCCTAAAGGATTGTTCAGAGATGTTCATCCATGAATTGTAATCATGTGTGTGCGCCCATGCAAGGGCGCACGAGTGCTTGCACGTATGTGTGTGTGCATGCACGCGCTTGTGTGTGTGTGTGTGTGTGTGTGTGTGTGTGTGTGTGTGTGTGTGTGTGTGTGTGTGTGTGTGTGTGTGTGAGAGAGAGAGAGAGAGAGAGAGAGAGCAAGACGAACGGACAGATAGGCAGACAGACAGGCAGACAAAGATACACAAAAGAATCCATGTAATAACAACTCGAACTAATCTCAACAAAAAAAAAAAAAAAAAAAAAAAAAAAAAAAAAAAAAAAAAAAAGAAGAAGAAAGAAAATCATACCAGTCTTCACGTCTTTTTCTCTCCATCTTTTTGTTTGCAGATTCTACCTCGTATTAACCAACCCAGGAAACGGCCATGTCAGTGGAAGTCGCCTCCAAAACAAACGACATCCAGCTCCCCGCTGCCCCCTCTTCCTTCAGGCTCCACAGACTTCCAAACGGTGATGAGTGAACTGGACCCCCCAAAGATCCCCGCGGTCCAGAAGACGTCACGTGTGTGGCCAAGAGATAGAGGCCTGTCGGCGCGGCGGCGACGAAGAAGCTGGCACAAGTGCCCCGCTCTCTGGCAGGGCCCCATGGTGCCGTACAAAGGAACCACGCTCCACCTGGGAACGGTCATCTACCTCAGACGTAAACTGTGTTCCTGAGACGCCGCAGGGCGCGTCGCCAGCACATCAAGAGTCTCCAGCAACGTTGTGCTGCTTCAGGTGGAGAGCAAGTTACCTCAAGTGTCTCACGGAGGTTAGGGGTGTAAAAAAAAAAAAAGTGTGGGAAATACTAGGAGACAACTCATGGCATATCAAGAATCTTCAATGTTAAGAGCATGGCACGCACACAATGAGACATGAGTGGTTCTCGCAAGATATCCTACACTTGAACGGAACCCATTTCACGTCATAAAAGGGATCAGATATTAACTGTTCTGTCCTTTTTTTGTATTCTTCATATCATTTTCTTCTTTTTGAGGAGGAAAAAAGAAAGATGATTCAACTTTTAATGCTGATGGAAGAATGGCCACTCTTAATACGCTTTCCTTACAGTTTTCTTACCCTCTCCTCCCACTCCCCACCCCCCCACCCCCCAACACCCTCTCAGACTTTTTCTGTATTGATTTGGGGGAAAAAAATTGAATGTTGACTTGTTTTGCACGTCTTTCTTTTCACAACAAAAAGTACTGAGGTGAACTCTTACTGAAACAGAGCTCCATTCTCTTGTCTACTTTACATAGTGTGGTCTGGCTTCTCTGGTGAACAGAACTATGAAGAGTGACAAAAGAGGTCAATATTTTCCCTTGCTTATGGCAGCGTATGTGTCCATACCAGTACATATTATATTATATCATACCATATCATATCATATTATATTACGTATCATTATTTTGGGTACAAGCCTAATTACCCTTTCGCTTGCTCTATGAACATATCTTTTTCTTTATCGTTCTTACTTTACATCGAGGGCTCGGGTCATAAAAACAATGTTGGACTAACTTCCAGTACAACAATTGGTCTGGAAGCAAAGTTGTTCACAATGTTTTACTATTTGCTTTTTAAAGTTGTTGGCTATTCCTGCTGTAGCCCAGGAATTGGTATTGCGCTCCACAAATGTGTAGCTCTGTTAGTAATAAAAGTATGCCAGCAGGCTAGTCTTGAAAGAACGATTACCGGATTTAGTCTTGAAAGGGTTAAAGTGTCCTCTAGCTGCTGATGTACATAAGAGAACAGATTGTCACCGGCTTTGACATCATAGGAACAATGCAGAATTTTGAAAATCTCTATCATATCTCTTCGAGCACTTCGATATTCAAGGCTGGACAAATTTAGTCATTTTAACAGTTCTTCATACCTTAAGTTATTTGAGCCAGTGATTGGTTTTGTTTTATCTTCTATACACATTTTCAACAAGAGTTTTATGCTTTATCAGATAAGGGGATCACATCACTTCACCATATTCCAGGATTGATGTAACGCAGGATTTAAAAAGCGGGTCCATTATATCTTTGGTTTTGTACTGAATGTCATGTGCAACTATCCCTGCTAATTCATTCATCTTTTAGATAGTAGTTGTGATGTGCTCTTCGACGTATAGATTACTGTCAACCACTAACCCTAAATCTTTGTTTTTTTCTTTTTCTATATATCTGCAGGCTGTAGCTCACAGCCATCAGTTTCATATTCAGAAATGGTGTTATTGTCATTAATCTGTATGATTTTACATTTATCACAATCAAATTTTCTTTGACAATCATTTGTCCACTTGGTCAACTTATCGAAACAGGTATGTAACTTATATCTTCGTTCATCATTAAGAATGCTATAGTAAGGTTTAGTGTCACCGGCATTTTAAAAAAGCTGGCATATAATGTTAAAAATGTATAAACGATAGGTCCCAAAACGATACTTGATGAACCCAACGTCTGGTAATCAATTTTGGTTCACCAGTACTGACATAATGTCATCAATCCGTTGAAAAACTGTTAGTTTATGTAATAGTCTTTTATGTGGAACTTTGTCAAATGCTTTTTGGAGATCCAAGTATACAACATGTGTTGAATTTCGTCGTTCAGCATAATTAACCAATCATTTATTACACTTACTGGTTCTTCTGTACAGGTTAGACGGCAAGTTAATTCAAATCAGCTTGAAATCCCCCCTAATTAAACTCTTGCAAACTTTGTGAGGCTTACTGATCAATGATTACCAGGTTCGTTTTCATTTCTCTTTTTAAAGACTGGCTTGACTTCAGCTAATTTCCAACTCTCAGGTATTGCACAATCTGTCACTGCATTGATGAACCACATCTATACAATACATGTCAAACAGTCTTTTGTTGTCTGGTAATACACAATCTGTCACTGCATTAATGAACCATATCTATAAAATAATGTCAAACAGCCTTTTGTTTGTCTGGTAATACACAATCTGTCACTGCATTGATGAACCACATCTATAAAATACATGTCAAACAGTCTTTTGTTTCCTTTAACTGTGTAGGGTGTATTCCACCAGAACCAGATGATTTACATACGTTCAGATGACCTTGATGGGGGCCGGAATAGCCCAGTGGTTGAGCGCCAGACTCGTGATCCTGGGGTTGCGGTTTTGAATCTCCGCCGGGCCGTTTCGGTACGGGGAGATTTTTCCCTTGAAGTTAACATTGGTTTTGACTCCATTTCCGATACAGTCCTTCGAATGAGACTACAAACCGAGGTTCCGTGTGTGAACGCACGCATAACATCTTGCACACACGTAGAATCCCATCACCAACTTTCGGAAGAGAAGGCCAGTTTGGCCGTTGGTATGGATGACACGTTACACATAGCATGCACCTTCCCCGAAGTTGGAGTATGACTGCCTTAATGGCAGGATAAAAAAAAAAGTCATACACACAAAACTCCACTCCCTTTGTTGAAAAGATGGGATTAATCCTTGCCTGTCTGCACAGGGAGTGTCCGCAGGAGTATCAGCCTGCGTACGCAACTACAGAAGAAGAAGACGATTACCTTGATTATTACTTATTTCTTTTTTTTTTTTTTTCTAAATAGTATCTTAGAAAAACTTTTCATTACGTCTCGGAAAATGTAAGAGCTCATTACAATTTTCAGCTGTGAAAACACTTGAAAAACAGTTACTGAGCACATCGGCATTTTCCTTAACAGCCTGAGAAACTGTCCCTCCAAGCGTTGCTAATTCCCTCTCTGGATTCAGTCCTGGAGGAGACATATACATAGAAACTTTTATGAACAGTTTTCACATTTCTGTCTAGTTTGCTTCCTTTTCTTTTCTTTCTTTTGTTTTCTTCCTCCTCCCCTCACCTCTTTTTTTTTCTTTCTCCCCCTTTTTTTTTTTGATGGTTCTTTATTGCCCATTATGCCCGACTTCTTACACGAGCATGAGCGCTTCTTTTTTGCTCTCTGGATTGCTTTAGAGATATCTTCTTTCTTGATTCACTGCTTTTTTTCTTCCTCAAAAATGCCATTATCTCTTTCAGTGATTGATGTTGACATTTATCTTTTTATCCCTTTTTTCCCCAGACAATTTCTAATTATCCGGTTCTGAGAGTGCAATGTAATTTGCATCATGGTGTCCAGTTAAATTCCTTCGTGGCCAAGCACCATCAGGGTCAGAATACTGTTCTACATCCTTTGAACATCTTGGACGGAACCATTTGACACTTGCCGCCGTGACTATTGCGAAAAGGCGTATTCTGTCAGCTTCAAGTCCGGACAATCAAGTCCAATCCCAGGTTTCATGATCAGGCAACACCGAGTCTGTATGACGACAACTGTAGGACCTACTGATCTCTGGGGACAGATGAGAGCCACTGGTATTCTCTGGGTACGTGTACCATTCCGATCGAAACGACCAGCTGTGACTCTCCTGTGTCTGTACCATGGGGACCGTTATGAAAGCGAGGTAGTATGCGATGTGTGGGAGTATTTGAGTGGCGTGGGAGATTATCTGCCTGTTTGCTACGTTTCTTAATATCAAATCCCAGTTCAGGTCTCTGTCCTGGCTTTTTGTTGGTTGAATTCACTACACACACAATAATAATAATATGAAAAAGGCACAACCGATGTTAGGTAGGCACTCAAGGTCTGACCAGCGCATTGGGCTAAGTAGGCCAGAGACATCTGCTAAATCGTAGCCAGGAGACCGTCTTCTTAAATCTCTCACACTTAGTTCTTAATTCGCTTATCCACCAGCCAAATCATGCACAGTGTGGTCTCAAAACTTAGCGGATGTGGTGTAGCGTATATGAACTGGTCCGCACGCAGTGACGCCTTCTTGATGAAACTCAAACTGAAACTGTTGGTTGAGTGTTGATGGACTACACAAAGTATGCAAGACGACATTCTACCATGCCGATCATTATAGTTATATAATCCAATTCTATTCGCCCTCTGGTTTTATCATGTTTTGTTAAATTCAACTGTGCCATACACGTGTATTAAGACCTGCTATTTTGTATGGAGGTACATCAGTGTAGGTGATGTTAAACTGAAAGATGCATTACCGGTTGATGAAGTGCATTATAAACATGTGTCTTATGTGATTTCAGGTCTGAATAAATGTTCAACAAGGTGATTAAGAAATCAAGTGCTGTGTGTGTGTGTGTGTGTGTGTGTGTGTGTGTGTGTGTGTGTGTGTGTGTGTTGTGTGTGCTCTCAGGCGAGAGAGAGAGAGAGAGAGAGAGAGAGAGAGAGAGAGAGAGAGAGAGAGAGAGAGAGAGAGAGAGAGAGTGTGTGTGTGTGTGTGCTCACACAGGTGTGCGTGTGTGTCCATATACATGTGCACTTGTGGTGTGTGCGTACATATGTATGTGTGTGCATGTGTGTGTGTGTGTGTGTGTATATGCGTCTCTGTGTGTGTGTGTGTATATCAGTGTCATGCAATCAATGCTTTTTTCTTGTTTACCATAGATCTGTAAAATTAAAGCAGTACTCAAACTCATAATTGAAATTCAATTTCAATTACATTTTAAAGTATCAAGACTGAAATTAAATCTGCCTGTAATTTGAAATTAGGCTTTAATATTTATATTTTGAAAGATAATAATTGTTTTATATACCACTGTTACCAGGGAATGGCATATGCAATAGACAAAGGTTAATCAGTGTTGTCCTAGGTTATTGTCCTTGAAACTGGAGATTGAGACTGCAGCATCACTGAAAATAAACCAAAATACAAATAAAAACACAATGCAAGGTGCAATGTAACACTTGTTCAATACATAATACAAAACAGACAGGCTTTTACAATACAAAACAGACAAGGTAATTTTCAACAAATGTCTCAGTCAGACACTACAGACAACAGACATCAAAAATACCAAAACAATACTCCTCACATCGCAGTCAGCATGAGAATGACAATGTATGAGAATGACGATGTATGAGAATGACAATGTCTGATTTTTGGTATTTTATCAGACACTAAATTGAGCTCTGAAAGCACGATTTTTGATTGGTCCTCAACTTATGAACATATCCATTCAGTCAAGTTCACCTTCAGTGATCAAAATACCCACAAGTCACATGTGGCCAAGTCAGGACTGTGTGATGTGTTGAGAAGAATGGGGATACCTTGCTCCGTCTCAAGTTGAAGTATATTAAAATGTTCTTAATCTTGCCGTGAAGCAGTAGCTTCTTCCGGTACAGACAGCTTGGCGTTGCTCATGCATTGGAGAATTTTCCCCTTGGAGTAAACAATGGCTCTGACTCCATTTCTGGAAGACTTTTGAATGAGAATATAAACCAAGGTTCCATGCATGAACAAAGCACATCTTGTGCACAAGTAAAAATCTCATCACACAGCTGTTGAAAAGCCAGTGCTGCCGTTGTTATGGATGGTATGTATACATATTGCATACATTCTCAGTAAAAAAAATTTTTAAGAAATGAGAAAAAAAAATAAAGGGCGACTGACATTTGGCTGAATTACATGAGAAATGGCCGAAAGTACCACCAGCAGGCAGCTCTTCAGTTGGCGCTATCCACATAGGCAGCCCATTGTGCCTAACTGGATATCTGTCTCACAGCAATATTTTGCGGGCCTGGGTTGTGTTGCAGAGTCTGTTTAACTGTTCCAAGTCACAGATCACAAGTCTGCATTACTTTAAGGACAGAAAGCTGAGAGTTTTTTTTCAGTTCGATTTTTTTAAACCAAAAGTGAGGTTAGTTTGGTCTTATCACAGGTCACCTTGGCTAATAGAGATCTTCAAGATCAGGGCTCCCAGCTTTACCTGTAGACTGCACTATGGGATAGGCACATCCTCATAAATTTCTTCCAAACTATGCACGATTTGTCACTGGTTCAACCCTAAGTTCCAGCAAGTAAACTTCATTTGTTCCAGTGCAGGATCCCTCTTTCAGCAGTTTCACTTTATTGATACAGAAATTCCTCTCACTGATGACATCATTTTGAAAGTATCTGTGTCAAAGAAGTCATGACTGAATTTCATTAGCATATTTTATGTTACATAGGGACCAAAGGCAGCATTCAGCAACCCTTTCATACTTGATGTAATGGTGGACCTCACTTAGTGCAAAAAACTGTCAAAATATTGCAAGAATATACTGTTTGTGTTTTGATACCATGACAGTAATAATTAAATAGTGCACCCACCTTTAGTTTTCATGCGAAATTCAAATGCATGTTTGTGTATGAGAATGAGTGTGACATGCAGAGAGAGAGAGAGAGAGAGAGAGAGAGAGAGAGAGAGAACTTTTTACTGAAAAAAAGAACAAAGGAGAACTCGCCATTGCAAAAAACATGACACTTTTATTGCAAATGAAGAGGAGCTGAAACATCAAACACTTAAACAGCTGTAAACACATAGTGCACTTGTGCAGTGGTAGCCCCCGCCGTCATATACCTTTCCAAGTCAGTCAATCTGTTTTACAACTTTCTTTAAAAACAAAAACAAACATACACTGATATCTCAAGGACACTGAAACCACACTTAGGCCCAGTCCTCTTTTTTCCCCCTTCTATTACTGTCTGGGTTCACACTATGCACACAAGACTGCATTCAGTCATTGAATCAGGATGGTGAACCAATTCTTAATAAAAAGAAAAAAAAAAAATTGACTGGTTTATTGATGTTGGTTATCTACGATATCACCTTTGAGCCTGTGTTCCTACATGTTTTGAACTTGTGACTATTTAAGTGTGTGTGTGTGTGTGTGTGTGTGTATGTGTTTGTGTACATTTCCGTCGACAATGTTCTACAAGGCTCCTGCTAATATAATAAATTCTCTCCTCTAAAGAAATTTCACCATTCTTTCCTTATAATCCTGGTCCCCATCTGACATGTTAATGGCCACACCCGAGTGAGTGGAGGACAGCCACCATAAAACTTCGACACAACATTTGAAGTTTTAAAAGGTTACATGTCAATACAAAGAGAAGAGAAACACACCAAAAAGCCAACATGACGATGTACAAAACTAAAATACAAAAGATGCATTCCATGCGGCTTGTAATTTGACATTTTTAATGTCCTTACCTCATTCTTAACTTACCACAACTTGTGTATGCACGTCAGGGCTTTATTGCATAATTATAATCATGTGTTACCCCAAGTGTCCAGAGACTGACAAGAGGCGATGAAAATTCTCTCAGAAGTCTGCTGTTGCACTAACTTTCAGAACTGACTTATTTAAAATCTCAACAAGATCCCTTTATCATTTTCAGCATTGTATCTTAGCGTAGGCTGAAAGTTCAATTTAAGCTTTAACTCGCTTTGCAGAAGATGGCATATAACAGTCTTCAATTTTCTAGCAGCTCCAGCTGACTTTGTCGTCCTTTTAAAATCTCATGAGGACTCCTACACGTCCTGAAAAGTGTGGTTTCAAAGAATTCCCAAAGTAAACCTGCTGCAGGATGCCCTGTCTGTGAGGCTATACAATCGGTTCCTTTCCAAACCTACTATGACCTGACAGTGTGCTACAAATACAACTGACAGTGTACAGCAGCAAGGCCATAATTCTGGTGACTGAAATCTCTTCAAAATGACCATGAGATCAACTGTCAACATATGAAGGCTGCTTTGCATGAATGATATATACACAGCAAAACACACAGCCCAATATTCTGCAGTGTGGTCTTACTGTTAGGCAAACACCTCAAGGGTGTTTAAAAAACAAGACTTGTAGAAAAATAAAGCAGGAAGAATCATGAGCATTTTTTAAACTAAACTGCTTATGCCCATGTTGACAACAAATTACTCTTGCCTACATGCCTTTTGCCCAGAATAAAACTGTGGATAATCAAAGTGTACACAAGCGTCTGACACATTCCTGATACATGCAAGATATAGCAGTGGTATCATCAATTAGGAGACCTTTTTTTTTTTAATATGTAAAACTACCATTATTATTTACAAATTTGAACACTTCCCTGTAATCAATGCTCAGCCCCAGATTACTATATTTTATTCAAGTGGATTCTTCTCTTATCACTGCTGATTCTTCCTATGATGTAAAGGCAAAAACAGAATTACTGAGCCACAAAACACAATGATGGTAAGCCACAAACACAGCACTGTGCAAATGTTACATTTTATTGCACAATGAGTTCTTTGCTGTACTGGAAGGCAGAAAACCCAAAGATGCCATCATAAAAAACATGCACCAAGGGTGAGGACACTGAAGCCGATACAGGACAAGCATAATCCGCTGTACAAAAATTTTCCCATCACATGAGAAGGCATCGGAGCTGACCCACATATCTGTACATATTTAAGTCCACGTCAATATCCACCACTGCCACTATTCACGGACGGAGTGATACATGAATTTAGTACCATCCAAATCACACCAGCAACAAAGTTACATGATATGAAGCTGAAAGCCACTGTCTCTCTCTCACCTTACTGAAAGCCTTCCCGACGATAGTGCACAGGGCAGAAGAATGTGCATGACCAGAATGAAGAAAACATCACAGTTCAAAGATTGTGGAGTAACAACCATGTGCACAGCAGTGACCAGCCATGGTTTCCCAGAAGCCAGTGCTTGTGAAAAAAAAAAGAAGGAAAATATACACAACAGGAGAAGGGGAAGATCTAGCAGATGGACAGGGAAGGAAACTGCTCACTTCAAAATTTTAGACCCGATGATCGTTATTACCGGGAAAAAAAAAAAATCCTAGAAAAGATGGATTCACTTTTCTGTTTCCTTTGATCCAGTCTACTGAATAAATGTTCTCCTGAACATATGTATGCCTCGTGTACTTCTTGCTTGTATTTCCTCGTACTGGTGTTATTTCATTTCTTGTTCGTTCAAAAGGTATTTATTATGCACTCATGAGAAGATATGAATCAATATGAATCCAAAGGATGATATATATTACAAATTTACTGTTGACTTTAAAGTTTACTGTTGACTTTAAAAGTCAGGTGATGAATACAAACAGACAACCAAAATTGCAGTTATCATTGAAATATAACAGTCAAATGAAAACAGAAGCAAACAACCCAAGCACATGGGCAGAGAGAAAACGTTTCAAGAAAAATCCAAGGCAAGCTCCTGTTGTTTGTTGAAGAACGTATCAGTGAATGGAGGATATTCGGGCGTTTCCCTTCACCCCCAATAACTGCACACACTGACGACAGTCCCCCCCCCCCCCCCCCCCCTCCATTGGCTCCTCATCCATCCCAAACTTTCTCCCTGGCCCGTCCTCCACTTGGCAATAGTAAACAGAAACAGATCACATGGGAAGGCTAGAGAATGAAAATCTCTAATTTAATGGAAACAAGAGATGGTGTTTGTGTGTATGTGTGTTTGTTTGTGTGTGTGTGTGTGTGTGCGTGCGTGTTGGGGGGGGGGGGGGGGGGGGGAAGGGGGGGTCAGGGGAGGGGGGAAGCAAGAGACAAAATCAAGATAGTGAAAGAAAAGAGGAATTTTTGCATTGCAAAAGTTGTTGCTGTTAGTTGGCATCCTTCCTCCTTTTCTCACTTGCCTCAAGTTAGAAATTAATATCCATAAAACATATCACACACACGCACACACACACACACACACACACGCATGCACACGCACACACACAGAGAAAATAAAGGACAAAAAATACATAACTTCACCAAACACCGGTTTTGAGGCACAAATGACTTTAAAGTGCACTGAGCAATAAGCACAATTAAAAAGAAAAAAAAAAATCAACTACATACCAACTTTACAAAATGCTAAAGTCAAACCTGTGGCCTCAGATTCTACACTCTCCCTCTCTCACACACACACACACACACACACACACACACACATATAGAACTCTAAAACTGAATCAGAGACATCTGAAGGCCTGAAGCAGCTCACCATTACTCTGACCCTGATTTCAATTTCTCCGCTACAGACGGTCTACAAGCTCACACATGACCTTCCACAACAAGATCAGTCTCCTGTCCTCATTTCTTACTTTCAAACATCTTTCCAGTATTATTTTCCTTTTGTTTATAAAGCATAAACCACTTTCCAATCGGATGCTATCTTAGCTACAGTCTGTTATAAAGAAGAAACCCCTGTCCACAATGTTTCTGAAACTGTGTTCTAATTTTCAGACAGCCTCAAAGACAGCTTCTTTGGAAAACACTCAAGATATTTTCCAGATGAAAGAACAAGAGTCCTACCATCGTATGCCATAAAGAAAATGGACGATGATGTCTAAGCTATTTAAAATATCTAGTTTGATCACCGACATCATCTAACTGGTACACAATGATTACTGGTGACTTTCAATTCTGTCCCTGGCGAATGGTCATAAGTGACCTCATCACTGCTCCCAGACACGTTCAATGAACATGAAAAGACTCATTGCTGTTCTCTCATGCACAGACAACTCAAACCCCTGAGCACCCTGTTATCACTGCAGACACACACAATGTCTCCATGGCCATAAGTAAGCTTTCCATCTCTCTCTCCACTGTCTCTGATTCAGAGAAATCTAAGCGTGAATCAGTTCATCGTCACTCTCCTCGAAGTCATCTCTATCCACTTCTCCCTGGATGGCGGAGCGACGACCACGTACCACAGCCACGATGAAACCAATCAGCATGAACTGCACATAAAACAAGGTTACAGTAAACAATATAAGGTCTTCAATCAAAACAAGGTATGGTAAACATGAGATCTTCAGTCAATGGGATTTCTTGTTCTCATACACGGTTGAAGAAGTGCTTGCCAATGCGTGTATGCACTTGTTGAACTTCTGAGTGCATCTGTGTCTTCGACCTTACTATAGTGAAAATACAAATCGTATTTCAAATGCATAATTATACTTTCCATGAATGCCAAGCTGGACTTGATTTTATCAGAAATCTTATGAAGAATCACATCACTTACTTGACAGTTATTTTAACCCTCCATCCAGGTAACCATGAAATAACAATGGTAGTAATCATGATTTATGTGCAGATTTTCATCTTGAATCACTAATGAACTAAAACAAAATAAGGCATGACTGAGAAGACTACAGATAGAGAACAAAACAATTGTCCGCTTCAAAATGCAAACTAACGATCCTCCCATTCATGTCACTGCCAAATTTGATTCTATTCTTCTCTTCTTCTAAAACACACATCTTTACGCATGCCAGTGAACAGACATGAGCACACACACCTCTGAAACACAGACAATACACAGATACACATTTTGGTATCACACAAATGGTCTGTAGATGGAGTGCGTTGTCTGAAAAGATTCAGGTTTTAGGTACTTCCTTAACCCTCACAGTGCTCTGTATATCAATTAAAGCTTTAAAGAAATGTAGTTAAAATCTAGGATGGGAAACTCGTCACACACCACACTTGAGAATTTGGCTTCTGCATACATATTATTTGCACTAGATATGCAAACTGTGTACATTTTTAGAAACTAGAGATGTTGTAGAATCTAGTGAAATAACTGAAAATACTGTAGGTGGTACCTACTTGGAGACTTACCTCAAAATATAAGCAGAGAAAATTCCTGAAAAAGTTATTTGAAAAGTAAGTCAAATGTTAGGAGAGACACAGTTTTTCTTCTGTACTGTACTACCTAAACACTTCAGACCGGAGATAAAATGAAGACAAATATGTGCTGGAAACATGGGAAAGATGATAATTCCCTTGACTTGAGCTATGCATAATAAATTAAGCCTCAAATGATGTACCTATAATTCAGGATCTGGACAATCAAATTTCACTATACAAGGAAATGGGGTTTGTGCAGGCTTGTATTGAAGCTAGATAGGTAAAAACTATATGTTTTTGTAAACTAGAGATAATGAGGAATCTGAAAAAAAATAATTACAAGACAGTACCCTGATGGCAGATGAAGATATTCTTCACAGTGTAATCCAGAACAATGGCAAAAAGTAATCCAAAACATCAGTCACATTGTTTGGAACACCACAGTTTTCCTGCTTGAATGTCAAAACACTTGAAACTTGAGAGAAAACAAGAAGAATATGTCCTTGGAAGACACAGAACAAAGTTAGGGCCTTGGTCTTCCATGGAAGGCTGAAAAGCACTTGGAGCAGAGTCCCACGTCACATCCAGAACATTCCCAGCCAGAGTGCACATGAGTAGGATGGCCAGCAGCACAGTTCCTCTTTCTTCAACTCCTTCACTCTCAGCATCTCTCTCCTCTGCAGTAGTGCTTCCAGATTCTGGATCACACAAGAAAACATATATCCTAAGTCTTCTGTTCATTTCATTGTTTCATAATGGTGCAAGAGATGTTACAGAGAGCTTGACTCAGTTTCCACTAATTCGTGACACGCCCACACTGTTTCCAAACTAAAAAAATAACACAAAACTTATAAATTGTTCTCTTCAAATCACCACTTTTATTCAACTCTAAAGTGCTTTCAAAACACCTGGAATCACCCAGAAACGATCTTCTAGTTTGATCAGGCCAAAGCCTATCATTCCTGTAAGTAACCATGTACCCTGCCCCCTCCACCCCCCTTCCTTCATGTGGTGGACCAACAAATGTAAAATAACCAATGACTGCACGCAGCAAGTGTTCCATCACTCAACAAACAAAATAATCAAAGTTTATCCACTCACCTGCTTCGCTTTCGTTACTACAGCCTTCGGCAACTGATTGTTCACTTGTGCCACTTCCACGCAACTCCTGCTCGACTCAGTCGCTGATTCACTCATTATTTCAGTCAAAACCAATGAAAAACTTCGAGATAAGTGACTGACAAGGCTTGCCGGTGCACAATGGATACTAGCAAGTCACGTGAACTGATCAACCCAGATGTTTAGCGGTGGTGGCATAACGGTTCTCGTCTGAGCCACGATCATGGCCCAACACAGTCGGGCGGTAAAGCCACGATCGTGGCCCATAGCAATCAGTGGGTTAAAAAGAAAAGGCGAATTTGGTGTATGAAGAGAAAAGTGAGGAGGTTTGTTCTGAATGGGTCCATAAAGTCAATGCCTTCTGTTACGTTTTCAAATTGACTGTCCAGACGAAGACTGTGGCCCGACACTCTGCCAGATGTGTTTGAAACAACTGGAACCTCAGGCACACTTCAATAAGATTTTTTTTTTTTTTTCTCAGTCTCATCTTCTGTGGCCCAGGTGGCCTTACTGCCACACCTGGAGTGTTGGTCAGGAAATGTAAGCAACACTTTCACAGACAAACCCATGAAGTGAGTGAAAATTCAACTGTGTGGTTCCAGTTTTCCCCGTTAAGCCCACATTATTCTCAAGTCTGGGCAAACAGCCAACAAAGCCACGAAATCCCTCCAATGAATGTCTGATGGGAACTGACTGCACAATCTCCCAGCCCTTAAGATCATGATGCTAACCACTGCACCTGATCCATTGGTATGTACATCAGAGTTGGGTATGCAAGCAATGTATGTATGTTCAGTCAGAATAAGTTCTCACCAGAATAATCTTCGCTTTCTTGAAAAAGAAAACACCATTTCAGTACTATTTCTTCTCTCTGCCTTTCTAAAAAAAATCCACCATGATATGGATGGGGGTGAGGAGGGAGGAGGGAGGAAGTGTGTATGTGTGTGTGTGTGTGTGGGGGAGGGGAGGTGGGGGGATGGGGTCATGAGAACTCTGTTTCCGACACTGATTATAAGGCATTAGATGTGGGATAGGCACTGGTCACCGACATGTCAGAACTGGCATGTCACAATGTCTCTCATGAAATAAACACACCCAGAGCCTCACAGTATCCTGTAGTGCACACAGCTCTTGTGCAAAACTACATCAACTAGTTGATCATCATGACAATACTAAAAAAGGAAAAAAAAAAAGTATATAATACAGTTGTGACAGGTTGTCTGTTGGATCATTCTCATTGACAGAATGCATTATTTTAACAACCCCCCTTTTCTTTGAGCAACGCAGCAGAGCTGAATCGCCTCAACAACAATGGCTCAGGGAAGCCTTTTCTCAAAAGCTGCTCAGGATCTGTAATCCATGCGCCAATTCTTCCAATACCCCCTGCTTCCCTCAGCCTCCTCTCCGGGTCAATTTTCCACAGAAAGCAGGAACTGATCACTGCAGAGCATTGATCCAGATCTAGAGTCAGAATGATGGAGAACTCACCCCGAGGAACCCCCAGGTGAGGAAGTAGTAGGCGGCGCCAAAGAACCACATCTTGTAGAAGAAGAAGCGGGTCAGCAGAAGAGCCATGCGGGTGATGGTGCAGTCCTCTGTCCCATCAAACACACTTCATGAAGGAACATCTTTAACAAAACAATTGTTTGCAGTACTATCACATTGTTTTAATCACACAATTACACCAGTTATTAATCAACAGAATAACATCATAATTAAATCTGGGCCAATGTGGGGAAAAAATTATTAAGAAAAATGTCTTTCCACCAGAAAACATTTTTTGGATAATGTTTCACAATTAGAGAAAAAAAGGAAACACAGAGACTCATAGGCTACTTATGTATTCACACTCACATACTTGCATACATGAATATATATATGAACAATTTCATGATATTAGGGATAGCTGTGATTGTTAAGAAATCTGACTGTTGAAGTGATATCACTTTGAAGTGGCAGACGAAATGGAGTAAAGCCAATACTGTAAAGCTGCTGTCCTGGGGGAAGACTGCACTGCCATATCATAGCTATAAACTGGCCCTCTTTTCTCCTGCTGCATCTTTTTAAAGATTATCTTTTAACCTACTAAAAGTGGATTTTTGAACCAAACGTTGCGAGGGACAATTCTCTTGTCTCCTTGGGTTCTTTCATGTGTATTATGTGCAGCTTGCTACTACAACCCTCAATTCACCATCTCACCCTGACAGCTATTACTTCTACTAAAACTACTACTCAGAGTAGCTGATTTAAAGAGTTTACAGGGAAAAAAAAAAAAAAACAGCCAGACTCAAATCATAGACCTGGGAATGTCTTTCACCCAAAGCAAGCACACTGCCCATCCAATGTGTAACAAAACTATCCCCAGAAGGCAGGCTGAAAAGGCGGCGGCGTTACCTGCTGATGCTTCTGTGGTGCAGGGTTCCAGAGAGAACTTGGTCACATTGCCGGCAGTCACGTTTTTCTGCCAGACACACAGAGACAGAATGGCAGCATGCATAAGCACTGCATGAAAGAAAGTGTCAGCCTCCTAGTGACCAGCATGAAAAAAAAACCCCTTTCTAATACAGGTTGATGTACACAATCATGATCATAGCAAAGGTTATGCAGCAAAAATTCAGAATATCACAAAACAGGGTGCAAAGCAATGCCTATTAGATACATACTGCAAACAGATGGGTGAATTTTTGAGAAGATTGTTCCCTGCAGACATGCACATAAAAAATGCACGAAACAATACTTCAAGGACAGTCGGTAAGGTAAGGGCAAGGACAAAGGGAGGGGTGGAGAAGTGACAGACAGTCAGTACAAAATGGCAAAGTGAAAGGTGGACACGAGAGGCAGTCAGCAGAAGAGTGGCAAAGTGAAAGTGAAGAAGTGAGAGACAGTAGAAGAGTGGCAAAGTGAAAGGTGGAGAGGTGAAAGACAGTCAGTAGAAGAGTGGTAAAGTGAAAGAGAGATGGAGAAGTAACAGTTCTGAAACAGAGAACAGGAGCAGGGAGAACGGTGGGAGCAGGGGGGGAAGTGAGGCAATTTGTGTTTGTACAGATCAAGCTCGCTTCTGTTTCACTTCACATGACCTTCATCATGGTCCCCTTTCCTGTTCCTCATTTTCTGTTGGTTTTGTTTTCCCCGTGACTCTTTTCTTCTCTCTTTCTTGATTTTACTCCACCAATAGCTAATCCTTCGGCTGTTTCTTCTTGATCTTCAATGTCTTCAGATTAGAGAAAAGAAAAAATCTGAGGCATACAGTCCATTGTTCTTACTGTTGTTGGTGTAGTGTGTGTTGCATTCTCACAGTAAACTTCTCTCAGTCTCCCAATCTTCCCCCTGGCCAAGACTGTCAAGCTGCATGTTTCTATGTAAAACATGCTGAAAAATCATCAGTAAAAATGAAGAGCAGCATCAAAGAGAAAGCAGATCACTGCACAGAACTCTGCTCGGTACCTTCGACAAGTGAGGTCTGCTGCTTAGAACATGAACTTGTCCACTACAAAATGGCCGGGGACCCTTAATGCTGCTCCCATGCATTCCTACTGATACTCACAGGCTGTGGCACAGACTCTGCCCTCAGATACTTTGGAGCAGTGGAACCCTTAAAATTAGAAACAAGAAGCATTAAAGAAAAAAAAAAAACGCGAAGTGAGCAAGCCTGTCAGTGTAAAGCCTACCATGTAGTGCTGGGATCCGAAGGACGAGTACTGGGGGGTCAGCTCGTACAGGACAATGTTGACGGCCAGCACCAGGAACATGAGGATCATGCAGAACATCAACAGGCCTTGAGGCACCGTACGTCTTGGGCGCACCTTGTACATCTGACAGCAAACATTGTATTTATGTACATTTGTACTTTGTACACCTGGCAACAATTACACATCAATGTAAACAAGAATCGTGTTCATGACAGTCCTACACCGCTTTGGACATCTGACAACACACACACATACACACACACACACACACACACACCATTGTATATTGTACTTTGTACATGTGACGAAAAATATACATCACTGTACACCACTGCTTTTACAATCATACACACACCAGTATAAGTCCTTTGTAAGTAGGACGACACACACCACGCAAAAGCAACATTTTGTATAACTGACAGCAAACTCACACTGTTGTCACTCTGTATAATTGACAGCAAATTTACGCTGTAGTGCACCTGTACTCAGTATATCTGACTGAACACATACAAGATGATCTTGCTAGTCATTTTCAAAACTCTTTCCATGACCCTGGCAAAGGCAAACTGGCTACACCCAAGCAGCAGAGGCTGGTCATGACGATGGGAAAAAGTCAAGTGCACAAGCACAGCAGTCCATCTCCTGACAGCTTCCTACAGACTACCAACAACAAAATTCAAGGAGTTTTCAAGGATATTTTTCTAAAATTTCATGGCTACAACTACAGCTTTAAGGCCCTTGTCGCCTTGATCAGCTGTTACTTCACACAGCAGAAAGCAGAAGTTCTATTTGTACTACTGGAAAGTCATTTTACACAAAAAAAACTGCTAGAAGTCTGGAAAATCAAATGTGCACATGTGTATCAAGCGGTTTACGCTTCAGTTCTTTGTTTAGACTTTCATCAAACAATAATAAGTAGTTTGATTCTTCTTGTGTTTTCTTTTTTTAACAATGAATGAAAGTGAGGTGCAATGCCAAATACTTGGATTTTCTCTCTCACCAGGCTGAAATCCTTTGGTGATTTGACTATCTGAAAACGTTGTTTGAAAAAACTGAGAATTCTGTCCACAACAGTTGAAGCTTTGGTGCCAGTTTACAGTGTGCAGTGTCCAAAAAATGTCAGATTTCAGCACATCCGTCTTTGAGAAAAACGTGTGGCTGAAGAGTTGGTACTGGATTTGCGCATGACACATCTGGATTTAATGGCGACACAGCATTCACGTTCACCACTGCTGCTGCCGGATTGTTCATAAGAAAGTGTGAAATGGGTATTACTGCCGAAGATTTGCTTGATGCCAATAGAGCCATATGCCTTTTTTTCCTTTGCTGTGGCTAACCAGGGCACTCTAGCCCATTGCTCACACATCAAAACTTTTTTTGCAGACTGTGCAGTAGCAGGCATTTTTGTTTGCTTTGTCTTCTCTCGCCCAGTCAGAAAACTCCGGTTTTATCCAACCACAGACAGCTGAAAGCATGTCCCCTCCCCCGGCCCTTCGCCCCCAGGCATTTTCAAGCTTTGTTTACGAACAAGCAGTCATGAAGCTGAAGTTACAAATATCTCCCTTGGTTAAATAGCAGATGATACTGCGGGATCGCGACGATGTTGTAAGAGTTTGTTTTAAAATGTTTCATTACCTTGAACACAGAAAAATCAAACTGCCATTTTCTATGCCACATTAACCCTTTCACCGCCAGACATTCTATTTTGCATAAATCTCCATCGCCAGCCATTTTTCCAAAAAAAGCTCTTATTGTATACCAGCATATGTGAAATGCGGATATCTCTGGAACTAAACAACCAATTCTCATGCTATTTTTTGTAAAATGGAGGAGATACACTGTACTTTTGTTATATCATAACATGTTAGTAATGGTAAGTCAACAACAATTTCAATTTTTTAGTGATTTCAAGTGCAAAAAAAAATGCAAAATAAAAAAAATGAATGTTATGTTTCTTCTAAGCGTAAAAAATAAAGAAAGAATGCCAACAAACTCTCAACAATAGAGGAAAAATACTCCACTCACAACTGAAGACCAGAAAGTATGGTATTTCCAACAGAAAAGTGCATGAAACAGCCACAAATACAACTACTCCAATAGCAGGGAACACACACACACACACACACACACACACACACACACACACACACACACACATTCTTATGCCTAACTGGTACACATGTAAGAAAGAAAAAGGGAACACACACACACACACACACACACACACACACACACACACACACACACACACACACACACACACACACACACACACACACACACACACACTCGTCCCTTTCACTCTCAACAGTAATATATATATATTTTTTTTTTATGAACACAAAGTCATTCATGTGCCTGTTGGTCTCTGAACCCTTGTCATTCAGTTGATCTATATAATCAGCTGTACACCCACTCGAAAGACGTCTGTGATACTCGCCTCTCACGTGTCAGTTGGCCACGCCCCCTTCAACCTCGACCAGCGAGAGTGGCCCCACAGCGTGTGTGTGAAGTTCGTTGCCTAAAGTCTTAGTTGGCTCCCTCACATAGAGTTAGTGAACAGTCAGTCAGTGCTGGCTGGCTCAACGCAAAAACACTGGGGCACACGCGTAGGGTAGTAAGTGGGCGTCTTATCAGCCTCGGAATAATTCGGTCAAGCCCTCACTATCGTTCTTTACTCGTGGCTGTCTGGGTCTTCTTCATCTGTATTAGGAACAACCAACTGTCTATTCAATATTCCCAGCACTTGATCTGTGGTAAATGTACGGCAAGGTCGAGTACGTAAAGTGCTTGGTGGTGACGTCATAGTGAATGGAAAAACAATCGGAATAAAGTCAATAAAACACTGAACTGAATAGTGTTCTGACAAAGCAAATGGCTGTGAGCATGGGCCAGACCATCCCCCAACTATGACGTTTATTGCTGGCTTTTTTTATCTCATGAACTAGGATCGTGAGAGAGTATCGGGAGTTAGGTCACCCTACTTTGTCGCCAAAAGCGCCCCTTGGCGCTCTGCCAACTTGTCGCCAAAAAGCGCCCATGGCGACATTTTATTGATTTTCAAGGGTTTTAAGGCCTTGAAATTGGCTCTCAGAATTCAAGGAGTTTTAAGGAGCATACAAACCCCGTCTGATCACACTAATGTTAAACTGGTATGCAATGCTGGTAGATGATTTTTTTGTCAGCATTTTGAACTGAACCCAGTGAACCAGTCATTAACGGAAAACACAGGCCCTGCATACATCGTTGTAATCTGTACTTTGTACATATGACAGCAAACAGACATCACTGTACATCAGTCACTATGAGACACATGCAGTGATCCATACACAGAAAGGTGAATGATACTATGATAAAGAAAGATGGTGGCCATGATGGTAATGATGAAGTTAGTAGATAAAAACTCTGACCTATGGCAATAGGGCAACAAGGAAGTTGTCTCTGGCCAAAGTCTTCAGACAAATCTGTTTTGATACAGAACACACACATTTTCACACACACATACATACAAATAGAGAAACATACACTGTGTAAAAAAAAAAAAAAAAAAAAAAAAAAAATTAAAAAGGATGGTACCTTGCCTCCCAAAAGAGAGGGACCTAAATGTTACCACTGCGAAATCTGGTGTTAAATAAAGATTTTCATGCACAAACCTCCCAAAAGCAAACAACAGTTAAACTGAAAACACAACCAATCAAAATGACAGACCCTGATCCAGAGAAACCAGACGCCAATGCTGCGCACGCCCGTCATGGAGCAGAGAATGAAGTAGACAATGACCCCCGTCATCAGGATGTAGTCCAAGGGAAACACCTGGGAACAATTATCCCATTCCATAACTGACAAATTCACAAGGACCACTTTGATTATGTATATAGGCCATTAAATCAATTCATAAATCAGAGAGAATGAGAGAAGCAGGCATGAACAAATCTCGTGCAAACCATCTTTAAAGTGATCACCAGGTCACCTTATCTTCTAAACTCTATAAGTTAAAATGCTTTCACAGCATCTTCCACTGTGTTAATAAACATGTATTTCAACTTCAACTTGCCTTCTGACAGAAGACCAGCACGATGTCAATGGGATTTGGGAGGTGGCGGGTTGGCAACGCAAATCCCATCTTGTAGCCCAGGCTGTGCATCGCCTTGTCAATGCTGTACAAAATTAGAAGATACACTACTGCAAATCCTCTGCTCCAGAAAGGCAAAACCAGAAATGAACAATAATAACCACAAACACAAAACCATATTCTCCCAAAGCAAGGATAACAAATGATGATGAAAAGGTAGGAAACACCTATCTTTTCTCTGTTCCATAAATTCTTGGGGCTCAACTCTCACTCTCAAGAAAACTGTATCTACATACACAACTACAAGTTTCTTGCCCATGACAACGTCTATCATTTCCCCTCAGTCTTACTAAAAAAAAAAAAAGAAAATGAAATTTGAAATTCAGATTAGAAAGTACCCCAAACAACCCCTGATTGCAGGAAACTAACATACCTGACTATGCTGCTTATAACAATGTTATTCAGTGCTCTTATTTCCTTCTGCGCATGCACATCAGACATACATGTACACACATGCACACAAACAAAATGCAGTTTTACTCTCTTGAAGTCCCTCAGAAAAGGTCATTTCTTGAGAGACAGAAGATATATGAATATATGGATTTGTGTCAATAACATATATCCTCTTACTTGTTGAATGCGAATACAGTCTAAAACACTCGAGTGCATACTCCCTCTTCCTCTCTTTGTCCCCCAGCTAGAACTCAAAGGTCCACCCATCAGACAGACTTTTGCTTAGACCACCATTTTTAATACCTCCTCTAAAGTACCGATAATTCTCCTTTGGGGACAGCTTGCGTGTATTTGTGCCTCACACATACATATTATGCTTGCGCACATGCACATACACAGGGATAAAAAAAACACACACATCCATGTGTCCAAAAAACACTACACATGCATGTCCAGGACATGCACAGCACCAATATTGTGTGCCCCAAAAAACAAACACATCACAGACACCCCCATCCCTCTCAAACATCCATAGTTACTTTGTCAGCAGCAGTGCTCCCAAATACAAACACATCACAGACACCCCCATCCCTCTCAAAACATCCATAGTTACTTTGTCAGCAGCAGGTGCTCACAAATACAAACACATCACAGACACCGGTGCTCACAAAACAAACAAACACATCACAGACACCCCCATATCTCTCAAACATCCATAGTTACTTTGTCAGCAGCAGGTGCTCCCAAATATATAAACACATCACAGACACCCCCATCCCTCTCAGCAGCTGGTGCCCCAAAATACAAACACATCACAGACACCCCCATATCTCTCAAACATCCATAGTTACTTTGTCAGCAGCAGGTGCTCCCAAATACAAACACATCACAGACACCCCCATCCCTCTCAGCAGCAGGTGCCCCAAAATACAAACACATCACAGACACCCCCATCCCTCTCAGCAGCAGGTGCCCCAAAATACAAACACATCACAGACACCCCCATCCCTCTCAAACACCTATAGTTACTTGTGTCAGCAGCAGGGAAATGAAGATCAGGAGGCCCAGCAAGAGGAACACCAATCCAGGACAATCTCAAAAGGTCGCAGAAGGATCAGACATTTCTGGCACCAGCTCTTCTCCTTGGCCTCCAGGTGGCGTTCCTGACGAACAAGCTGGCGCTCCTCCTCCTCCAGATTGCCGTCGCGTCGACGGTCACGAGCTGAGGAGCGACTGCCGATGCCATACTGTTGAGGAAATAACTTCACATACAACTTTGGGGATTACGACAGTTAGGCAGATGGCAAAGTGAGGGAACAGAATCAAATAGAAACAACAAAATGCTGCAGAAGAAAGCAGACTTGGGGTCAACATTCTCTGATTTGTCAAAACATTCCATTCCCAATCAGCGCAGGTAAAGTATAACAAAAAGTGAAAACAGTGTTGAAGAGGGGAACACAAAGGTGCACTCTCTGCCATCATTCTACCACTGAAATGCTACAATTGTTCAGTCAGTGTTCTGTCAATATCACACTCAGAACACACCCAATGTCATCACCTGAAACACAAGTGACAACCTCCTGGTTTAACACCATCAGGGGAAAAGAGAGGCAGAAAACAAGTTTGGCTTTGAATTGAAGCATTCTGACTCATCTCTGTTTGAAACTGATCCACGAAGGACTCTAAGGACTCACAAACCAAACTAGGCCATGGAGTTGCTGGTACTTGCAGAACATCCTTTGGCTACAAACTTTGAAATTCTGGACTTTTTTCACTCAATTCAGGAATGATGTTACAAACAGGGAAAGTCCTGAACAATTCTGAACATTTTTTTCTGCAGAATTCTTGAATGATATTTAAAATATGGAAATTCTTGACTAATTCTGGATATTTTCACTCCGTTCAGGAATAACGCTTACTACAGGGAAATTCCTGAGCAAATCAGAATGGTTGACAGCCATGTTGATTCTCAAAAAAACCCTGCAAAATCTGATTGACTATCCACACTTGGTTTTGAGGCTTTTTGCGTATTGATCCACACACTGACCAGACAAACTTTACAGTGTTCCGACAGAATGGCCTGGGCATGAGATAACATGCTGCTGGGTGGCTCAAGTAAGATGATGATGGGGAGGTTATGAGTTAGTCCCTTTCCATATGAGACTGCTTAGTCTACACAGACTTCAACATCATGTCGTTTTTCCTTCTTTTTCTTTCAACCAAGGATATTTGTCTATTGACAAAAAGTGTACAAGATCATAAAGATTATATCAGTCATGGAAAAAAAGAACAAACTTAACTTTTTCATGTTCAATAAACTATATAAGCAATAATGTGTAGTTGCTGAACTGTTTTATCAGGCTTTCATATTATGCTGACTAGGGGCCAACACTCCTCTATTTACATGCAGCATCAAATTCACATCATACTTCAAACCACCCACACACCTACCCCGACTGTTAAATGCTTCAAGCTGTTCTGGTCTGACCCAGGCTACTGCCTCCTTTTCTTTCTCACCTTGTCACGGATGGCTTGGCGGCGGCTCTCTGTGTCCTGTCTCTTGGATCGGACAGCCAGCCGTTCTTTCTTGGCGCTCTTCTTTCCGGCCAGGAGCTCCAGGGGCAGTGCTGACATGCCATAGGCCTGGGCCCACCATGTACCACAGGGCAGTCAACATGCCTAGCAATGTGAAGCTATGGTGTTTATAAACCCGCTGATTGTGGAGGTGAGGTCAGGATGGAAAGTCAGACAGAACTGGAAGTATGTGCAAAATAAAAACTATGGTCATCATCCCCTCTCCCAATATTTTCCTGAAAGTATAGATATGCATACAAACAACACGTATTTCACACACAAAGACGTGCTTTGGTATACAATATACAGAACAGATGCAAACACACTCCTCTCTTGTTCATATGCACATTTATACAATTACTTCTTTCTCACATTTACACAAACTCATAGCACTCATGTTAGACTTAACAGATACTTCACTCTCACACACCCACACACTAATACATATAACACACACACATACACACACACACTCCAACATTTCACACACACACACACACACACACACACACACACACACACACACACACACATATATACACACTTTACCACCATACCGTGTAGGTCACCAAGCCCAGCATCCCAATCAGACTGAACACGCTGATCACAAAGGAGATGGCATTTTCTCCTCCTAGCAACACACAAAGGAAGTAATAAATGAAAAACAATACAAAATAAAAACAAAAACAATCAATCAAATGACAAATAAATACAAAAAAGAAAAACACAAAAAAATGATGAAAGACGGACCTCACCACTGTGTGTCTCCATCTATGGGGATGTCTCCTTGTTCTATGTGCTCTGTTACTTCTGCTAGACAATTTGGTGTTGTAAACAGCATTCGTTTGCAATTATGGGCCTGTGCTGTGGGAGTAAGAGTTACCGTAGGTGTTTGTTATTTTTTTGAAAAGCAATGCCATGAAAAAGATTGTGACCCTGACACAGTTTCAGTATTATCAATGTAATTAAAATCAACAAATAAACAAAAAAATAGAAAAAAGAGATGAAGCTTGTTACTGTCAAAAAAAAAAAGAATGCTGGGAAAAAACGACAGAGCAGGTCGGGACACAATTTCAAAAAAGCAACCCAAGTTAGAATTCCCTCTTCATAAAGTGAAAAAGATTGTGAATACCAACCTCTAAAAGGTAATCACTTTGAAAAAACAAAAAAAACCTTTCACACGAGCAGCCAGCTGACCTTATGTTATGCAAATTGGACGTTGAGAGGTTACAGTGGAAGGCATGTATTCGAAGAACACTGTTGTTAATAAAAGCCTTGCTGCAAAATTACAGTGGCTATTTTCGGACTCGCAGCATTTCTGGTGAGACATCTTCATAAAGTTGACTTAATATCCACACTGATTCTACCACAAGAACAATGGTGCTCAATTCCTCACAATAAAAAAAAATTCTTATTTCTTTTTTTTAATCAATTGTCACAATTACCCCCAGATTGTAGTTCAGTTAAGTTCTAGACTTGAGTTGAATATAGCTGTTAATGAAATAGTGACAGAAAATGATAACAAACTGTGCAAATAATGCTATATTTGTAACTGACAGACTCAGGTCTGACACAATTTTTCAACAAAGAACACCCAAGTTAGAATTCCCTTAACCCATTCCCTGCCTGGAACATGTAATGCATGTCCTGAAAACTGAAAATCGCTATGCCCGGACGTGAGTGTCACACCGTAACTTCGTCACGGAAAACAGAAAAATCTACTTGGGAGACAACCCTCTAAAATGTTCTCACTTCTACTGGTGTCGAGGAACGGCCCCCTTCCCTTCACACGAGCAGCCAGCTGACCATATGTTATGCAAATTGTGAGTTGAGAGGTTACAGCTGATAAGCATATTCAAGATGGCAGCTCAACCTAGCACTTCGTCACGCCTCCCATTTTCAAGCGTTACACTGTGCTTGAGGTTTTAGATGACGATCAAAATTATAAAGAAAGTGATGAAGAAGACCTTTGAGGATCGGATCCTGATACTAGCGATGAGGAGGAGACGGATGGGAATCAGCACCATTCACTTTTATCGGAGACATGTGCTGGTGATTATGTGGCTTCATTGTTAGTTGCACATGACAGCAGTGAATACAACGGCGCTAGCAAGGGTGACGAAGCGTAAATAGCCGAACCCGTGCCATCAATGAGCACTGCACGCACTCCTATCATGACCGGAGAGGGTAGTGGACATGGTAGGGCCTAGGTTGATGGCGAGGGTCCTGTGGAAGCGGCCGGGGGGCGTGGCATGGGGCGTGGTCAGTCCCAGCCTTGGTGGTGTTTTCATTGGGAATACTAGTCAAAAAATCAACTGTACCAATTTTAGACTGTACAGAGCTCCAGTCTTCAGTTCCTTCATGACCAGAAACCGGATTAAGGCAAGTAACTCTGTTTTTTTTTTGTTTTTTTTTTTTCATTTTTGTTTGTTACTACTTGATTCTTCATTCTTCTTCACTACTTATTTTCTGTATTTCTCTTCTTTCAAATATTTCCTCTGAAATCACATAATTATGGCAAATAATGACTTTATGGATAGGTGGGACTCTGTGTGTATGTGTGTGTGTGTGCGCGCGTGTGCGTGCGCACGTGTGCCTAAGCATTGTTTATTTCTGTATGCAAGCTTTCCATGTAAGTTTGTTCATTTTCTAAAGCACAGAAGCACTCATCGACAGCAGATTTTTTTTTTCTTTTTTTTTCGCACCATTGTGGTGTTTTTACATTCATGTGTGTTTGATACTGTTAGTGTGTGTTTGTGCATATGTGTACATTGTGTGTGTGTATGTGTGTGTGTGTGTGTGTGTGTGTGTGTGTGTGTAAATTGTGTGTGTGTGTGTGTGTGTGTGTGTGTGTGTGTGTGTGTGTGTGTGTGTGTGTGTGTGAGTGAATTGTCTGTGTGTGTATTTGTGTGAGTGTGTGTGTGTGTGTGTGTGCCCAATTGTGGGTCTGCTTACTGTGTGGTGTGTGTGTGTGTGTGTGTGTTCTTCAATTAAATGTCCTTAATTTAATGTGTGTATGTGTGTGTGTGTGTGTGTGTGTGTGTGTGTGCGTGTGCGCGTGCGTGCATGCGTGAGTGTGTGTATGTGTGTGTGTGTGTGTGTGTAAATTGTGTGTGTGTGTGTGTGTGTGTGTGTGTGTGTGTGTGTATGCGTGTGTGTAAATGTGTTTGCATGTGTGTGTGTGTGTGTGCGTGCGTGTGTGCGCCTAAGTGTGGGTCTGCTTACTGTGGTGTGTGTGTGTGTGTGTGTGTGTGTGTGTGTGTGTGTGTGTGTGTGCCCAATTGTAGGCCTGTTTACTTATCTTGAAACTTTTATTCCGTATTTCAGATTCTTCTTCAGTTTCCACAGTATTTTCTCTGTGTGTGATTTTTTCTTTTTTCTTTTTTCAACAGACAATTGTTTATTTTTTTCTTCAGACTTTTTTTTCCATGGTTGTCATTTTGAACATTTACCAATAAGTATTATATTATAACAATTTGGACCACACACTGTATACTTACAGTGATGCTGAGTAAACACTAAAAGAACTTCTTGTCAGTGTTTTACAGGTTTTATGTGTTGTAACAAGTGTATATGTGCAGCAGAAACTGTTCTTTTTTGTAAAACCACCATTGGTACATCCCTGTCCATCCCCTAATGGCCAACAAAACTAGATTATATTATATAGCATCATAGCTTGGGTAAAAGGAAAGAGAAGCCATAAAATCTAAGTCATATGTCAACAAATAGATAAGCAGTCATTGAGGTATTGAAACCTACCCCAAATAGTAAAATTATGCCCCTTTCTAGTAGAATTGGGGTACCCCCAGTAACATACAGATTGTTACACAGAGGGACAATTACTGACAACAATATGAATCCCAGGTGTTTGTAATGTTGTTGAGCAAACACAAAAGGTATTTTTTGCTGTGTTTAGTGGGCTTTATGTGATGAATTCTCAAAAACTCTCAAACTGAAAACAAAACAAAAACAGTTTTATCATATGTTATTAGTGTGAACCATCATTATCACCCCCAAAATCAAATTAGAATGAAATGAAAATTGTAGACAATGGTATAAGGAAGTAGTAATCCACAAAAAAAAAAACAACAATAAATCAAAAATGGATGTGTAATGTATATGCTAGTGAACATACCGTCAAAAGCATGATTATGCCCCTTTTTACCTAAAAAAATAGTACCCCCAATTATGAGCAGATTATCATCAAGAACAAGATTCCTTTAGATTTATATGACTCTGATGTGTTAGTGCTGATGTTGAATAAACAGCAAGACCACTTTTACAGTGTTTTGATTCATTCTATTTGGTGCAGTGTGTGTTTGTGTATACTCGAAAACTGTTATTTTTTTTGTAAAATTTTCATAATTATGTCAATTTCTGATATACTATTATCAACACAATCAAGTCATTTTGACAGGACATTGTAGACAAATGCATAGCAACAAAACATGCAAAAAATCAGAGATCTGTCAAGAAATAAGTGAGCAGTAACCATTTTATTGAACCTACCCAGAAAAGCTCAATTTTACCACGGCATACAGATTTTCAAATGTGCTATTATACTGTGGCAGTGAAGGGGTTAAAGAACATGCTTTTATCCCCCCTACCCCCTTTATCCAAATCAGACTCATCTCTCAATTTCAGACTTCCTGTCATTTAACCTCTTTTCTGTGCCCCATATATACATCATATGTCTATCTTTGACCTGCAACGTGTCATGAATGTCCCATACACAAGTTCTTTTACATTCACTCAACATCGCATCAATCTTTCTTTCTTTGAATCAAAATGACCACTGAATTTGAAGCAAACAATTTCACTGAATCTGGGGAAAACAAAATCTGACCTCTACAAAAACGGCCATGAGACCGATGACAAATTGCTTTCTTTCTTGTTTGTCTTCTTTTCTGAGTGCACCACACTCACTGCCCCCCTTTCCCCCCAAGCCTTATGGATTTTCAGTCTGCTGATTTCCATCTTATCTCACTCTTCCTGCTGTAACTGAAGACTAATTCCTTCTCTCTGTTTTCACTGTGGTTTTTACTGTTTTGTACAGCCTCCAAACCAAAACAACATTATCTTCAGAACACTGTAATATGTAAAATATTCAACATTCTTTGTCTACCTGTGTTGCAAGTTTTATCTTTTCACTGAAAAAACACTTTTAATAGCTCTTCTTCAATATAGCTGCAATCATGAAAGGAAAAGAAAAAGGTAAATGCAATTTTGTTTTTTGCAAAGTTTGTGGACAAACAACTTGCAAAGTGTGTTAGCAGCTGCAGGATTCAGGTGCAATAAGGTTTTCTGTAGGCTGCTTTTGATAGGTTTCACAACATCACAGTTTCTCTGTGGAAGCCAGGCCCCACCTACCATTGGTTCCCAAGCCCTCAAAGAGAGCCTCGATCCTCTGCCAGTCCGTGCTGTTGGCATTGGGTGGGGAGCGGGTGGGCACAAAGGCTCTGCACACACACCAACACAGACCAACACCATCCCTGTCCAGTGTGATCACTGTGCTTTCTTCATTTCATTCCACTCCATGTACTACTTACTAATCTTCCTCAGTTCTAGGTCATATCATTTAAAAAAAAAACAACAAACAAACAAAAGAAAACAACAACAACAACAACAACACACACACACACACACACACACACACACACACACACACACACACACTAAGTAAAAACCCAAACACAAATACACACACATCAAAGCTATCTCTCTCTCTTTAGTCTCTCTCAAACACACACACACACACACACACACACACACACACACACACACACACTCAGTCAACCCCCCTCACACACACACACACACACACACACACACACTCATGTATTATTATGGTTGTATCGTAAATTAAAAATAAAAAAAAAAAAAGAACCTTAGTACTGGCTGCAACTGAGCCAGTTTCAAGTTTGTGTGCATATGTCTCTGTGTTCGAGTGTGTGCATGCACACTTGCAGGCATGTGCATGAATTTGTGCTTATGTGAATATGTGTGTGTGTGTGTGTGTGTGTGTGTGTGTGTGTGTGTGTGTGTGTGTGTAGTGTGTACAGTGGATGAGCGAGCGAGAGAGTGAGTAAGTGTGTGTGTGTGTGTGTGTGTGTGTGTGTGTGTGTGTGCGTGCGTGTGTGTGTGTGTGTGTGTGTGTGTGTGTGTGAGTGTGTGTGTGTGCCTGTCTCTGTGTGAAAGAAGAACAAGCACCTAAATTAAACAAAGATGAGGCACATACAAATCTTTATGACATGTACAGAGCATGTGACAGAAAGGTGCAGGTGGTGAGTGTAAGAATGACAGAGAAATGTATCAACAACAACAGCAGAAAGGAATGCAAATGAATCAATGCAAACAATGCAGATGGTCCACCTACCCCAGCAGAAGCAACACAGTGGCAATGATCAGAAACACAATCAGGTATTTCAGGGCTGAGCAGCAGCGCTGAAACAGCCAAACCAAAGGAGCACCTGTTTTTGTGTCTTCATTCACCACGTCCAATCTCATCTGTATACATCGTCATCAACCAACAACAGTTTATACATCGTCATTAACCAACAACAGTATATACATCGTCATTAACCAACGACAGTATATACGTTGTCATCAACTTACAACAGTATACAGACAAGTTAGTTGTGATAATAGTTATTACTTTATTGAGACTGAAACAGACTGTAATTTTAATGGAAACATCAAAATACATGTATTGAATAGTAAAAACAACCAACTCTGTAAAATGCAAATTTTCGGTTTTATTCAAAACCTTTTTCAAGCTAAAACGCAGAAGACCTGCCAATTGCAGTGAACAGCCTTTTTCAAAATACATGTCAAAACCCAAATACATGTAAACACACAATCTCTTGGAGCAGAGTGATGCTTACACTGATTACACAAACCAGAGCACACAAGTGAATTTTAAAAAGTATGTCTTTTTCAGACATCAAAATAACAGACATGAAAAATGCATGAAAACAACATTAGGAAAACGGCCATCATCAGCAGCATGTAATGATGTATACTGGTTGTACACTCACTTGTGGTTTCCTGCATACTGAACACATACTACTCTGCGCCTTGTTTTGTGTGTACTTTAATTTGACTTCTCAATTAGAAAACTTGTCAATTGCATACTGCTGACTTCAACATTGCTTTTTTTTTCCTCTAACTTTTCCTCATAACTGTCTCTGATGATGATGTATACAGGTATATTGTTGCAGGAAATAATCAGATCTACACATCGCCGCCCAGAAATACAACCGCCGTAACTTGGATTTTTTGCATTTTTGATATACTATAAGAAGGGGCCAAGGGCATAATGTAACCAAGTCCCAGTTACATTATCCTGAAAATACACATTCTGTAATCAAAATATTTGTATCGTAACTCGGCTCGCAAGTATATCTTGTTGGGATGATAATCAGGGTTTTTTTTTTTGCCTATTGTAAAATTTGATTTCCAGACTTCCGGGCAGCGACATATTCAAACTGAAACAGTTTTATCAGGTAAAGTTGTTGTAGGAAAGTATTGTTGTTTTATCCTCAGGGACACACAGTGAGAGCTACACATTTCATTGCAGGAGGAAAGCTGTGTGCCCTTGCACGAACGGCGTTCGAGGTAATTTCATCATCAAAATTTGGCGATTTAAAAAAGGGAGGCAAGGAAAAAAAAATGGTTTAAAAACGGTTGTAGGGACCCTAAAGGACGGTTTCTTTCCCTTTCACGGGTCGCTGACTGACCGGCTCGCGTCCGCTCGGACGGTAACTTCGGCAAAGTTCGGCTGGGTCATTCTTAGTTCAAGTTGGCGAGTCGAGCAGGCAGTTCGATCAGGCGCGTGCCGTTTTCAAACGATCTAATGGCTTTTGAACTGTTTCAAGAAGTTATCCGAGACCGTGAAAGCGATGACGAAGACTTCAGAGAAGTGGAACGAAGCGATTCAGAGGAGGAATAAAGCGATCACAATCAACATCATCCTTTGCTATCGGAGATTGGTGTTGATGACGAAGCTGATCCCCGACTTCAAACCGAGCGATACCGGCGCAAGTGGGCCCGAATCGGAGAGAAACGAGCCGATTCCGTCTACGTCGACTGCCTTACACCCTCCTTTCGTGAGAGGTTGGGAGGAGAGTCGAGGAAGGGGAGGGGGTTCAGGACAACGGCGAGGGTCCAGTGTGAGGGGGCGTGGCAGAGGAAGAGGGTGTGGCACTCGTCAGTCTAAACTTGTTTCAGAATGGACAGAGGCCAGTGCTGATTGCCCAAATCTCGACCTTTTTTTTTTCACGGGTGATCCAGGTATCAAGGTGAACATTGACAATTTCAGTGGAGTTGTGTGTGTGTGTGTGTGTGTGTGTGTGTGTGTGTGTGTGTGTGTGTGTGTGTGTGTGTGTGTGTGTGTGTGTGTGTGTGTGTGTGTGTGTGTGTGTGTGTGTGTGTGTTGCTTTTGAATATGGTGCTTGTGCACAGTGTGTGTGTGTGTGTGTGTGTGTGTGTGTGTGTGTGTGTGTGTGAGAGAGAGAGAGAGAGAGAGAGAGAGAGAGAGAGAGAGAGAGAGAGAGTGCTGCTTGTGCATGGTGTGGGTATACATTGTGTGTGTGTGTGTGTGTGTTGTGTGTGTTTGTGTGGTGTGTGCATGGTGTGTGTGTGTGTGTGTGTGTGTGTGTGTGTGTGTGTGTGTGTGTGTGTGTGTGTGTGTGTGTGTGTGCTTGTGCATGTGGTGCTGTGTGTGTGTGTGTGTGTGTGTGTGTGTGTGTGTGTGTGTGTGTGTGTGTACCTGAATGTATCTCAGTCACTATAAACTGGGCATTTATTGGCAGGAGTGTGGGATCCTGATCCATCTTCTTTCCCGCGTTACCTGGGCTGGAGTGCTCTCTGTGATATGGGTTGCTAAACATTTTATGCACTGTCAAGCTTTATTGTGAATACAGATGTTTGTCCTGAAGTTCAAAGGATACTAACACCAGTTTTTGTGGTATTTCATTGTGATTTTAGTGCTACAGTTTTGTTTATGTTCTGAAAGTGTCTGTTTTTCAAACAAAACATTCATCATTATGTATATTTTTTGTCTACTCATTACAAACAAAATCAAACTATTGTGATGTCTGGCTGTAGCCAAGGATATAACAAGAAAATTTCCTAAGTATCTAAGATATATGTCACGAACTGAAAGAGCAGTGGGCATATCAGTGAACCTACCTATGAAAACATAATTGTGTCCCTTGATACCTGGATTGTACTGTACCCCAGAAATGCATAAATTTATCATATAAAACAACAATTGTGGGTTGTAAATTCACTACCAAATATTTACACAGGTGTTCAGTAAACACTAAAACCACTTTTTTTACTGGGTTTGTATGTTTTTTTTTTTTTTTGCTGCTGTGGGTATTGTATGCTTGCAAAATATGATTTTTTTTTAAAAGTTTGAATTATAAGATTATTTATTATACTCATAATAAACAAAATCAAATATTATTTGCAGATATTATAGCCCTGGGTATAAGAAAAAGACATGCCAAAAATCTAAGAGATATCTGTACAAAAAAATGAGCACTGATCATCAATTAGTGAACCTACCGCAAAAAGTCAAATTTTCCTCCGGCACACAGAAGTACAAAACTGATACAAAATAGCGGCAGTCAAGGGGTTAATCTAGCTGACCTTGTCAAATAGATTATATGTGCATGTTGTGAATACTGCACACATCTGATGGATCTGTGATAAAGATGTAGGTGAAAATCATGAAAATGATCAAGTATTGATGAATATCCAGGGTAGGAAAAAATCCAGATACTCACTGACTTGCAGGTAGAGTTCTCATCCTTCTCCTCATAGAAGAAATACATGAAGGGCAACAGGATGAAGAAACAGATGCAGATGATTCCATACAGTGCTGGAGAAAACAAAATTAAAAATAAAAAATACATCATTAAAAACAATGAAAATTTTAAAAAAGCCTACACAGAAAATACGCAAAGCTTACTAAAAGAGTTATCAAACAGTATCTTCAACAAATGTGGTTTATTATTCGTCTGCACTATGACCTAACAACAGCAATAGTAGAACATGTACAGAACATGGATTCATACAGAAAAAAGACACAGTATGAAAGGCAACTTCTCCCTCCAGCTGCACTCACATGGGAGCTTGTGAGACAAAAAGCAAACAGTTTTGACACCAATCCACTGACCTCCAGTCAACTGCTCTACATACTTAATAAACTAAAAAGTATCTGTTTTTAAAGACAAAATGCTAACAACACCAAAATGACCTCCTACTGTTAGGAGTTTTCTGCCTGTTTTCTTTCCCTACTGACTTTATCAAGTCTTATCTTTATTATGAATTGTTCTCTGTATTCATAAATGTACTGATTTATCTATGAGCATATAAACCCTATTCATCTTAAATTTCTTGTGATGGACCCTTCTTTGCCACATTTTTTTTTCACAAAGCACTCAGGAAATGTTTGTGTGACGTGAGAATAAACAAGTTCAAACCCAAATCAGTGACTTACCATAGTAAGCATAGAGCACCGAGTTCTCCAGATCAAGTCTTGTGGCACTGCTGTTGGCCCAGTCCTTCAACACAAGACAACCCACAGACCTCACTCACTACACAACAACAGTTGGCATAGTCCTTCAACACAAGACAACCCACAGACCTCAGTCACTACACAACATTCTGCTGTTGATTCAGTCCTTCAACACATTACATTACAACAATCCACTGTTCATCCAGTTTTTTTTCAACACAACACAGCCCACAAGTCTCGTATCACTGCACTGCATCTTTCTGTGAATACTCATCTTGAATTCACTGACTGCCACAGAAACCATACCCATTAAACTAACAATTACACAGAAACTGCACCTGTGAATGTTAAAAAAAAAGTTATCCAATACTTTGATGCATGCATGCTGTTTGAAATTAATATTGGTGATCACTGTATAAACTGTTACATTTTGCCAGACTTGACAACTCACCTTGAAGGAGCCATCTGAATTCTTCATGTAGGAGACCAGAAAGATGTCGACAGGCACCAGATCTGAGGTGAGCAGCGTGACGCTGAGGGCCACCACTGCCGTCAAGGTAGTGGACAGCTCATGGTCATAATGGCTCCGGTAGTAGCGTATGTAGGCAGCAGAAAACAGCAAGGTCAACTGGAAAAAAAAATCATTATACAACAGAATGTTTGAATTCTGACCTTTAGAGATCCTAAAAAAAAAAAAACCCTCAAACAACTGGGTCTTAAGAAGGTGGGCATCTTTATTCAGTGAATCTTAAACTAAGACATACATTCTGAAAAAAAAAAAGTAAGTATAGAGAGTCACTCCTCTAATCCTGGATCTGTTTCTGTGATATTTCATACAGATTTGTTACATGGTTTTCTTTGCAAGCACATCCTGGCAAACAATTCAGGTAGGGGTATTTACCCGAGGAAATGTGACACATTATACAAAAAAGTAAAGTCATATTAACTATGTGGTTTAAAAGCACAGATTCTTATGTAACAAATGAGAGTGAACTGAAAGGACAGGTATAAAAGACACTCGATTATATGTTGCATGTGTAGTTTATACAAATGCTGACATGAAACTGTTCTGAGTCAGAAAGGATGATTATTCTTCAGATCATAAAAGTGTAAAAAAACACAATAGCAAAAACAATAACAAAAACAGGCATGGCATGCTTCCTGCAGATTTAAAAAAAAAAATGGAAAAAATTGTGGGGACTGGAAGGTGCCACGGAAGGTAGGAGGAAAAAACCTGACAGGCAGTGCGGCAGAGCACCTGTTTTACATCACAAAATAACATATTTGCAGCTCCTATATAAATTTTCAATATCAGGTTTAAAAAAAAAAATCAGGGAGTGATCTCAATAGTCTGAAGATTTCAAACAGAGACAGAAAAGTAGCTGGAAAAAAAAGAGAGAATATCAGCTGAAGACAGAACCATTTGCATGCATGGAAAAGATAAACTTTGTGACAGAATGAATACAATAACTACTTTATCAGTTTATGGCTGTAAACTTAGCTCTGTAAAACAACAGGAAGTATAGAAATAATTCCACTGATGACATTTGATACTGTTATGAACAGAGGATTTCAAAATGTTGGTACATTAGATTAATAATAATAGAAGCCACTCCAAGTGACAATATTCATGTAAAGACGCATTTTCTTTTGTTTTAGAAATCAGCAACAGGAAATGAAATTAACATTATGTTTTCAAATAATTCAGCCAGCAGATCCGGGTGATGTTAATATTAATAAAAAATGTCATTAATAAATCACTGTTAACTTCACCTGACAAATTTATTTCAGCCAGTGCTACCAAAGTGGATTACCCCATTAATTCTGAGCTACTCACTAATTTCATTTTGCCAAAACCAACAAAAGTCTGGATGCTACATATCCTACATTCACTGACTTTGTTACAAACAGAAGACAGTCCACGAAAAGGCTGCTTATTTATAAAAATGGATTTACACTATGCCACATTCGGTTGGGCAGACAAGGGAAACTATATTTTTCTTCTGCATTGTCTGCTGTGTTTATAGCAATGCAATATGACTAGCACTATAAGGCCAGCACATCTGATTTGAAAATAATGTGCCAAATATCGGTGCATATGCATCACAGCTGAACTTCTGTGCATCATTTATATCTTTGGGAACACTGAATATATCATTTTATATAAAAAATTGATCTAAAGTTTCACAACTTTAAGAGGAAAGTGTGCGTTAATATCAATGTTCCAGTTGACATTTAAGTTACTTCGATTTTAAAACAGCCTTTGATTCTGTCCTCTATCGGCACTAATTTTGTCAACTGAATTTTTATTGTATAGCTTGTAATGTGCCTGTTGAAGCCTAAGAGCAAAGGTAGAATGGGATTCATTTTTTTTGTGATAAGTCCAAACATCTGTTGTCAAATCTTCCCACCAGGTCCATGAATACCAACTTTACACATTGCGAAAGTCTTGATTTTCAAAACATGGGCGTTTCACTTTGCAATGGACATGACATAAGTCAACATCCATGCATTAGACCTCTGCTCATATACTTCAAACAGGGAGTCAGTGGTGATTGAGAAGCACAGAGAAGGCCCCTACTTTAACTGACCCCTGTGATGAAACTGGATGTGTGAAAGGTGACATGACTTCTTTTTGCATCTCTTGAACTATCAGAGTCCTGATTTAATTCAAATGTTCAAACTATTAAATAAAGTGGAATATATATGTATTCTGCTAAATTGTTCAATGAATTTCTGCCCTTTCCATAAGGTTGATATATCAGGGAATGCCAATTAGTGAATTACTAAACTTTTGTTTTTTGTTTTAGTACTTTTACTAACTGGATGCAAAGTTTCAGTTGTTCCACTGCCAAATTCTGGAACATACTATCTGAAGCAGCCCAGTGAGAAATAATAACAGTTTTGTGAGGCTTCTGGACACTGATACTATGTAATTCAATTAAATGATTTTGAAAGTGAGTAAGTTTAGTATTTTTATGTTCAAGAACTTAACTAGGCACAAAGACAAAAGAGGCTGGAAGACCTAGAATCAAGTATGAACAGGCCTTTAAAAGGCTAGATGTAATCTATTATATTAATTTGTTTTCACTCATAAGATCATGTAATCCTTTGAAAACACACACTGTCTTGTCTTGTACATTTGTCCTGATGTATTGGTATCCAGTCAAAGAGTTCTGGATCTGCATCTAAGTACACTGCTGGCATTAATACTCTGGCATAGACATGTCAACCAGAAACCTGTTTTAGTTAGAGCGTCCTTCTTCCCCAGCCTTCCCTACTTTCAAGACACAGGACTTGTTATGGAGTCTGCATTAATCACTCAAACACTCATTCATACGGAGGGTCAACTCAAACTTAGGGTGGGAGGGGGGTGCAGCCTGTGTGTGTGTGTGTGTGCACGTACGCATACCCGTGCATCTGGCAACAGCTGACGCCAATTAAAATCTCACTTTTGTATGCTCACCCTTTATTGAGAGCTGCATCAGTAATACTTTCCTGTAATAATTTTTCCTATGAGAAGGAATTTGATTGTTCTACACAGTGGTAGAGCAAAGCACATGTTTTTCTTTCGGATCTATGTAAAATGTTTTCTACATATTGTTGCAGTTGAAGTTTGATGATTGGGTTGGATGAAAGTCAGTATTTATGAAAGTTTCAATTAAAGTCACATACATACAATTTATGTCTGTGTGTGTATGTATATATATATATATATACACACGTGTGTGTGTGTGTGTGTGTGTGTGTGTGTGTGTGTGTGTGAAGTTTCAGTTAAAATAATATCAAGAAAGCAAAAGTAAGTTATTTGTTCCATTCGATTGGTGGTCTACAAACTGTACTTTTGCGAAGTAGTAACAAATACGTCTATTACTTCTGATTTACCTGCAGTACGGTCACTCTGACTTAGTCTTAACCCAATTTGATATATATATTTATTACGAGTATCAGTCTTGCCCTATTTTGACACTAAATCAGTGTAATAATTTCCGTAAATATAGGGCCTATGATTAACTTGTCGTTCAAGTCATCAGTATACTGTATACTAATTCAGTGTAATAATTTCCGTAAATTGGGCCTATGATTAACCTGTCATTCAAGTCTATACTGTCATCTGAGCCATTCACTCAATATTTCATTTGTTTTTCAATGAAGTAAATAAGATTATTCCCAAACGATCGATCATCATCATGTGACCAGTCGTGAATCAGATCACAAACTCTGGACTGCTTATTCAATGAATCTGGGGTGGCGAAGTCGAATTTTGATCTGCTAGTTCAGAAAATGTGAAATAAATGTACGACTTATTAAAAAGTAAGAATCACTAACCACTAGAACGACAACAAACGGGATCCAACCCGCTGCAAGGACAGCACTGGGGATCGCCATGATGGTCGTTCCTTCAGCTTTCTCCTACTGTGTTTGTTATGATAACAAAACTCGCCGGAAACTTCCGTTTCAAAATCGAGCAATTTGAGAACGCAAAGCCTCCCTCTCATGAGATCCTGTCTCCCTCATCCCCATCTCCCGGACCCTTCAGCAATCTGTTCCAACTTTCTTTCTGGATCATTTACTTTTATGTTATTTATTCGTTTTTAAAAAATGTTTTCAAGCACTTCTTTTGATGTTGGAGTGAGTGGAGGAAAAAGGGAGCCAATTAATATATTGGGATTTCATGTTTGCTTCCCTTTGATGATGATGTCATGAATTGGGGGGGGGGGGGGGGGGTAGGGGGGGTATTGGTTGATTGGTTGACTGATTTTTAATACTCCTAAGACGAAGATTTTAGGCCAACGTCTAATCATACAAACTATCCTTGTTGTGCGCACGACATTTTAAAACACGTCATTTGTAGTGACAAATCAGCATAACACTGTACATCAATTGTGTTCTGGTCGACAAGCAGACTATTCATATATACAAGACCAAACTTAAAAAAAAAAAAAAAAAAGAAAAGAAAGAAAGAAAGAAAGAAATTGTATCACCAAACGAAGGAGCAAACTAATAACAAAATCAATACAACGCATTAGTATACTAGCCGTATAACCCACACGGATCGATGAACAGGACTTCATAGAAGACCTCATACATCGTATAGTTCAAGTTCATTTCCACTTATTAGACCTTCTTCAGGTAAAGCAAATAACGCTCAGACAATGGAAACGGTCGGTTTCAGTTTCATCAAGGAGGTGTGACTGCGTGCGGACTAGCTCACATACGCTACACTCATCTGCTCAGTTTCGAAATCATACTTGGCACCATTTAAAGCTAATGGATACATGAATTAATGACGTAGATGTGAAAATTTAAGAAGCGGGTCTCATCGCTTCGACTTACCAGATGTCTGACCTGCAACATGTGGTCTATAGGAGAATGTAGGGCCTGTAATCGTTTCTTGGTGATATTCCTGTTTCAATCAAAAGAGGAAGCCTATTTATCCGATGGTTTTGGCTTACACCTCAACTATTTCTCAGGTCAGTAGCCTATATATCAAGCTGTTTAGATCACCGAGCCGTTAATTGATGGTCGGTCAGAGGCCAGGGGTGCTTCATAAATATCCTGACTCAAGTATACACTAATCTTGGAATTGCTATGAAGAATGAAGCATACGAAGCATCTTCAAATCCTTTTTTTTTTTTTTTTAGACATACGATTGTTCAGAAGTTTGAAGAAAGTCGTAGGCCCTGACAGAGGCTGGGGGTTTGGACACACATCCAGAGCTTCCTACTTACATGAAATTGAAACGAACGATGAACTGAACGTGACTGGTTTGTAAACAGACAGTTTTACAGATTGGTTTGTAATCAGTTTTACAGACTGGTTTGTAATCAGACAGTTTTACAGACTGGTTTGTAATCAGACAGTTTTACACAATGAAAAAAACAGAACAAACCTAAACTCACTGATATGAAACATGAAAAACCCCTCCCGGAAAAATCTGTACATGCCTCTTTCACAAATAAGCTTACGCTATGCATGCTGCATCCCCCAGCTCCCCCCCCCCACCTCCACCTCCAAGATATGCACGCACGCGCGCGCGCGCGCGCGCGCGCGCGCGCGCGCACACACACACACACACACACACACACACACACACACACACACACACACACACACGCACGCACACACACGCACGCACGCGCATGAGCGCGTGCGTACACAGAGAGAGAGAAGAGACACATGCGTATACGCTCTTCCCCCCTCCCCCCTGGCCCCCCCCCCCCC
>JADBJO010000218.1:225000-235000 GCA_016801955.1 Conus betulinus | reverse complement strand
TTATATTTAGGGCATACTAATAGAAAATGATACTCGGACTCCAGCTCGCCCGGACAAAACGGACAACATAGTGCTTCACAGGGGACATCCGAATGCCGTAGTCTATGAGTATTCAGACACAGGACACACCAAGTCTGAATCGTATTAGATTTTTACGAGCGCTTACGTTATTTAAAGTAAACAAATAATTGGGCATTCCCCAGAACTGTTTAAAAGTAAAATAAAATAGAAAACGTTCGTTTGATTCTATATGTCTATGCCATTCCTGCAAATGACAATCTACGAGACGATTTCTTGAATTCTTTAAGGAAAGCTTTTACATTATACACACTTTGATTAGTCCAAACATAGCCGAAACCATAGCGGTTTAATGTAGAACACACTAATGAAGCCCAATTGTTTTTACCACGGCAATGCATCTCGTATAACATCCTGTATGCTTTCTTTGGAAGACGATAGTCTGGCATATTAATAATATGTAGCCAATATTTTATACATTTAGTATACGTGTTTATGTAAAGTGGAAACCTTCCAGTTTCCCCCCATAAACTAATGCATTAGGCGTTTTTATATATATATTCAAGAATCTTTTGAGTGCAAACAGGTGAATTTTTTTCAATGACGGAATGCTTTGCAGTTAAACCCCAAACTTCAGCGCCGTAAGTAAGGATTGGTTGGATTTGACAATCGAAAATTTTAAAGAATAACTTGGGGACAAACTTTGATATTTCCACAATAGTTTCAGCACATTGATAGCCTGATGTTTTGCCTTAGATGCCAAATCATCAAGACAATGCGAAAAAGTAAGACCAGTAGAGAAAACAACACCTAAATATTTGTACTGATTTACTATCTCTAGTTGTACACCATTGTAAAACCATTTTTCCTTTGAAGCAATATGTCCCCCATTTCTAAAGACAATAACTTTAGACTTTTCCAAATTTACTATTAAATCGAGTTTCTTTGCTGTTCTGTTCAGTATGTTTAGTTGTGTCTGGAGACCAACGACTGTGGACGCCATCAGTGCGACGTCGTCAGCAAACAGTAGAATCAGTAATTCTATTAAGTCTGGAGATAAAGGATGCCATGTTTACCGTTCTTAATTATTTCTTCTGCAAGTTCATTGATAAAGAGTGAAACAAACCGGGACTGCATATTTCACCTTGCTTTAAACCCCGGGGACACATAAAAGAATCGGTTTAAATCTCCATCAACCTTAACCCTAGCCTTGGCAACAGAGTACATACTTTTAATTGCGTTGAACATCCTTCCTTTTACACCCCCTTTTCTTTAAGACTGACCAAAGTTTGTTTTCTCTATCAGTCAAAAGCTTTTTTGAAATCGATAAAAAGCAACGTACAGTTTCCTGTGGTTAGAAAGTTGCTTTTGGACGAGAGAAAGAAGTGTAATATATGGTCAGTAGTTCTATAATGCTTTCTAAAGCCAGCCTGTGCATCGTTTATTACACCATTAACCTCAATCCACTTTGTCAATCGTTTGTTTAATATGTAGCTGTATAATTTTGCACTAATGTTTTTAGGAGAGAAATACCCCTGTAGTTGTCGGGGGAATTTACATCTCCTTTCTTATACAAAGGATGATCACTACTTCACACCACGAAGACGGAAAAGTTCCAGAATCAAATAGCTTATTGAAATAGCTTTTGAGAAAATGATAATAGTAGGTGTAGCATACTTATAAAATTCTCCAATTAATCCATCAGGTCCTGCTGCTTTGTTTCTCTTCAAAGCCTTTAAAGAATCCAAAACCTCTTGTTCAGTGATGTCTTGGTCAAGAAAATCAACATACTGACAGTATCCTGCAAATAATCATCGTCAAATTGACATTCCGGAGAACTTAGATCAGATACAGTGAGATCATCATTAAAAACACATTTAAAGTGCTGAAACCAGACTGTTTTCGATACCGAGTTCGGGACAGCAGAACTATTTTTCAAAGACTTCAGAGTTCTCCAGAATTGCTTGGAGTCTCTGGCGTTTTCGCTCAGAATACGCAGAACATGCTGTCTATGTAACCGCTGCTTATCCCGTAGCAAATCTTTGTACTGGTTTCTGCACTGACAATAATTAAGTCTCAGATCAGATCAGCAGCACCAAGGCTATTATTGACTTTCACCCTGTTGAACAATCTTAGTGTCTGCCTCACCTGGCGACGTTTAACAGAACATTCTAAATCAAACCATGGACTGCGCCTGGTGTTGCTTATGACAATTTCTTTACTCATGCATTGACCAGACAAATATAAACCTTCGTTAAATTTTGTCCAGTGCAAGTTCAATATCAGTATCAATATGTTCAAAAGCGTCATCAAAAATTGAAGTAACAGCATCAGATCTAAGCGCACAAATAAAATCATTTTCCTTTCACTGGATCCCACACATACTTTTGGAACTTTATAATCTTTGGAACTATCATGTTTGACTCGGGTTTGAGAATGCAAGTTTCAATTCAACAGGCATATGCTTTGATTCTATTCGTGGAGTTACTTTCAACTCACGGCACAATGAAATTAAGCATCTGGAGGAAATAAAGTAGTCGATTATACTTGAACCGTTATGGACTATGTACGTAAGTTACCGTTCTCATCACCAGGTAGAGAAAACCATTCAGAATTACTAATTCAAAGTGTTGACACATGTTAATCAAATATTGACCAAAATCATTTGTAATGTAATCTTTTGACACACGAGAAGATGTGTCGTCACGGAAATTATCATCCTCATTGTTGACATCTCCATCATATAAAGATAACTCCTTTGCATTCAAACCCCCTGTCCTTGCATTCAAATCCCCAAGAATGATCAAGGGACAGTCACCAACTTCTTCATAAACATCCATTATGCCTGTTCAAGGAGTGTAACCCCATTATCAATTTCAGTATGTGCATAGTAAATGCTGTTTACAGGTGGCAAATATACCCCAACTAAAAGAATATCTAGGTTTGAAGTTTTAAGGCGAAGGACAATTGTATTATCATATTCCACTTTAATTTGTGACACCAGTTTTGCATAGGTCTCCTGACAAGAAATACAACCCCACCTGATAAGCGTGCTGTAACAGCATCAGTTAATCGTATGCCTGGGGAGAGAAAAACATCGTAATGTGGAAAAAGAGAGGAAGGAAATGTTTTTGAAAAGGTTTCTATCAAAACAATAAAGTCAAATTGATTAATATAACTTCTAACTTCCGAATCATATACTGCCGACAAACCCTCAATATTGTAGGTCAGAAAAGAAGGTAATCCTTGTTATCATTATTGACACGAGCACGCCGTTTCCCTAGCTATTTACACTAACAGGGGACACGGGAGACCAAGGGGACCGCCATTTTGGGCCACGATTAAGTCCAGGATTGTTCCTAGGGTGGGCCCTAGAAAAACTCTCAGTGAGCTGTAGCTGTCTAGTCTTAACTCTGCTACGGGTGTAGGGCCAGAACATGGGGACATATTTTCTGTTTCATTAACTAAGGACATTTGCCATGGGGAAGAATGGGGTTTCTTTGTTACTGTTACTGACTGGTCCTTGGACTGGTTTTCTACATCACACTCTGAGGGGTTCAAAGTGGACAGTTTCTGTTTAACGAGAGTTATACTATCGTCAAGAACGTCTGCCGTTCTGATATGACCACCCCGCTTGGTGCATGCCTTCCAAGTCCCCAACCCCATCGGGTTCCCACGTGTCTGTTACATCCCCACAGGAACGTGCAACAAGGCTGTCACTATGCACAGTGTTGAGCTCAGGGTGGTCACTGCGGCTTTGGCTTTGTTCAGCACATGCATGAGCTGTCCCAGTGCTCCTGGGGGTACTGGTCTTTGGCAAGTTTGGGAATTCATGCATGTTGTATGGAGGAGGGGGGTGGTTAGGAGTGTAATGAGAGAAGGGGGTTGGCTGTAACTGCATGGTGGGTGCAGTTGAGCTGAACTGGAAGGCGGCAGGGGATAGATGAAGTCAGAAGGGGGAGGGGGATGAATGGTAGTGAAAGGGGGAGGGGGGTAAATGGTAGTGGAAGGGGGAGGGGGGTAAATGGTAGTGGAAGGGGGAGGAGGGTGAATGGTAGTGAAGGGGAAGGGGGAGGTAGGGGGGAAGGGACTGGTAGTGGAAGGGGGGGGGGGTAAAATGGGAGTGGAGGGGGGAAGGGGGGCTGAATGGTGTGGAGGGGGAGGGGGGTAACTGGTAGTGGAGGGGGGGTGAATGGTAATGGAGGAGGGTGAATGGTAATGGAAGGGGGAGGGGGGGAATGGTAGTGGAAGGGAAGGGGGGACTGGTAGTGGAAGGGGGAGGGGGGGGGGTAAATGGGAGTGGAGGGGGAAGGGGAGTGAATGGTAGTGGAAGGGGGAGGGGGGGGTAACTGGTAGTGGGAGGGGGGGGAGGAGGGTGAATGGTAATGGAAGGGGAGGGGTGTGACTGGTAGAGGAAGGAGGGGAAGTGACTGGTAGTAGAAGGGGGAGGGGGGTGAATGGCAGTGGAGACGAATGTGGAAAGTTTGTAGATGGAAGGAGGAATGGGGCGAGTGGAAAGAAAAAGAGGGGTTGTGTGTGAAACAGAGGACGGAGTAGGCAGTGGAGAGTAGAAGGAGGAGGGGGGCGGAGGGGGGCAGAGGAAGCAGAAAGGGGAACCGAGAATGACTCGGGACCAGGACAGGACAGCCCTGAGGCAATATCACCAGACACACACATCATGCCGAATGCTGTGCTTCCTTTGTGGCCTGTGTTGGTCAGCAGATTGGCGATGGGTCTGGCGATGGGTGTTGCCTACGGCCTTTCACTGTTCTCTGTGGAGATTTCTGCCCTCGGAAACACAGCCGACCGTTTCTAAAGTAGGCTGTCCTGCCCTGAAGCTGATGACGGCGTAGTTCGGCTTGCTGTCGGATCGTCAAGTCACCTGCTACCCGGATACCTAATGGTCGGCCATGTCTCTTCGGCATTCACTTTCCTGCAGTACGGAAATCTTGTCGGACCACTTACGAAGGCGTGCTATGACTGTTCGGGGTCTGCCATCTCGGTTCCTGGAACCTACACGATGGGCTCGCTCGATGTCATCAAGGGGCCATGTTTTGATAGGAAAGAAGCGAGTGAGCAGCTGAACAACTTTGCGGGCACAGGTCTTGAAATCCTCTCGTGGGTCTTCTTGAATGTTAAAAAATCTAATATTGTACTGGCGAGAGAAAGCCTCAAGCTTATCTTGATGATCATGCAAATGATCAGTCATATCAGAAAGATATTCCAGCCACTGGAAAACCTGGGAAAACTGTTCTTCAAAGACGGAACACCTACTCGACAGATATACGACCTCTTCCCTAAGCTGTGTGTATTTTCGTCTTTCAAAGAACGGTATAAAGAGATGAAATTGCTCTCAATAACAGACTGACTGCTACCTAACTGTTCAGCTTGCCGTTCTGAGAGAGTCACTGGTGGGTAAGAAGACGCTGGGCCAGGCGGAAATCCTGGCCCAGGATTGGACTCGACGTCGCCACACAGTAAGAGAAACATGACCAGAAAACACATACGTAGACGGACAACACTCGCGAAGACTTTTCAAGCCCGGCCCTCAACGAGATGCTAAGGAGTACCACATAACCCCTTTGAATAGTCTTGGAATGCCTCATGACGGCTAGCATTTGGAATGCATGGTACAGTCTGGAGAACGGACACTCTCACCTGCTGTGCCGTGCATAAGTTTCTGTAGCGTACCTGTGCGTCTGTCATGGCAGCAATAATCTGGTGAGGAGCCAGGTTCAGTGTCAACACACAGGAGAATCACCAGCACAGAGAGCACAACTGTCCGAGTGAAACTCAAGGGCCATGGAGGGGGACACAGGTCTACGTTTCACACTTGCCAGTTTCGCTCTTTTCCCCATAAAGTTTGACAAAGTCCAGAGAAACACACCACATGTATTCCTCCAAGCTAAGTTTGAAACTGGCATGGTTTTCCTTTCTTCAGCATCAACAACGCAAAAGACTAGAAGGCAAAGAAACAAAAAAGAAAAAAAAAAAAAAATTTTTTTTTTCAAAGCAAAGGCTACATAGCCCACTTTGCCACAGCACAGTAAACAGTGAGTAGAGTGTTCATGCAGAGCGCTGCACAAACACGTCCGTCCACCTCGACGGCCGGAGACCGAGTCAAAGTGGAGAGAGAGAGAGAGAGAGAGAGAGAGAGAGAGAGAGAGAGAGACAGAGACAGAGACAGAGACAGAGAGAGACAGAGAGAGACAGAGAGAGAGATGCCATCATAATTTTTCTCCCTCCTTCCTCATCTTTTTTCTTTCTTCTGAACTGTTCATACACTACCCAAGACTATAATTATTAATTAAGTGAAAACATCCATCGATATGCAGCCGTAAATACGGAGAGAGAGAGAGAGAGAGAGAGAGAGAGAGAGAGAGAGAGAGAGAGAGAGAGAGATCATATTTTTCCATTTTTCTATCCTAAATATCACATGCTAAACGTTTTGAATAAAGAGCAACAATACATCAATATAATCAACAGTAATCAGACACACATTTATCACCATGTAGTTACAGTGCCCCAAGAATTCAGAAGTATTAGGACATCAATCAATTAGTGACAATGCACCAATAAAATCAGTGACCATAACATTCTTTCATCATGATATGATTATAATCATTAATGAAACCAATGGTAACCATCTCTCTCATTTATCATTATCTGGTTTTATAAAAATCAGTGGAAAGGAAGCGGCATATCGGTTTAATATGCAGCAAAACAGAGGGTGTGCCCTGGTATATGTATTTTGTCCCTAACAGTAATCGTCTGCTGTGAAAGGTGTAATTAGTGTTTCCCTGAAGGATTCTGCATTTTGAGTGCATCGGAAATGTAGTGGAAGTGAATTCCAAACCACACTACCACAGTAAGATAAACTTGATTTAAATAGATCTATTCTAGGTATGGGAACCTGGAATTTGGTTGAATCCCTATAGGGTTTATGTTAAATTTAGACTGAAGTTTGTGGTGCTAAACCCGACGCAACTTTTTGCTTTAGCAAACATTTGTTAACAGCAACATTTCTTTTAACGGAAGAGCCCCCGTTTTAGTATAATCCCCTTCACTAAGACTAGACGATTTATTTTAATAGAACTGATTTAAGTGTTGTTTTATAGACACTCGTAAGTGGTTTCATGGCATTAGCACTAGCAGAATCAAATAGTGTTGAACAATGATTGAAGAGAGAATATGTGCGTGTAGGAATAATTTCCTGGCATGAAGATTTAAGAAATGCTTAATCTTGCACAGCTGATATGTTTGTCTGGATATTGACTTACATAAACTGCGAAGGTGATAAGACCAAGAAAGATTATTGGCAACATATACGCCTAGAACTCGATGGCTATCCACCACTTCAGTTTCTTGATTATCGACAAAAAACAGATGGGGGCTGTGTGGTTATATTTTGTCTTCTTTGCTAAGTTGTTATCAGCATTAGTTTTGTTTTATTAGGATTTAGTGACATGTGATTTAGACTACACCAATTACTTAAGATATCAGCAGTCTTCTGCAATGAAGTGAAAACAGCTTCTAAGTTAGAGCTACTTGTATAGACAGTGGTATCATCTCAAAAGAGATCACATGAATCCTCAATATAAAAAGGGAGATCATTTACATAAACTGAGAACAGCAACGGGCCTAACACAGAACCCTGGAATACGCCATATTGGATAGGTAGCTTCTCTGTTCAATTGTTGTTGACACAAACGATTTGTTGACGGTCTTCTAGGAATGATGTGATTAGGTGGAAGATATTTCCTGTTATACCATATGATGAAAGCTTCCTGCATAACAGTTGTGGTCAGTTACATCAAAAGCCTGTGCAAAATCAACAAAACGGTGCGCCACAATATTCATTTTCATTAATACTGGCTAGCCATTGAGCAACTAGGATTGTAAGTGCTGTATAACAAGAATGATTTTTCCTGAATCCCAGTTGATTTTTATTTAGTAGGTTGGAGGAGTCAAAACGGTGGCAAAGATATTTATCTATGTATATCTATGTATGCTTGGACAGAACTGGCAAAATGGGTATAGGTCTATAGTTCGATGACTCAGATTTGTCTCCAGATATGAAAACGGGTATTACTTTTGTAACTTTGAACTGAGCGGGGAAGTGACATTTATCAATGCATAGATTGTAAATGTAGGTAAGAGATTCACATATAACAGGTGCTGATAGTTTCAGAATTTTTTTTCCATCAATCCCATCAAGTTCGCGACTTCCTGTCTGCTTTAACAGGCATAAAGCTGGGTAAACATCACTAACTGTCATAGGCGGAACTGGTGGAGCTGAGGAATGTTCTTAGCATTGCAAAGTTTTTCCATTTTTGTAGTTCATTTGAGTCAGTATTTTTTTTCTTCGACAATGTGTTCTGCAACTGTAGTAAAGTGTGTTTGTTGGGTTCATTTGGTGTTATGCTGGTTATGGGATTATTTTTTACTGTTAAATTTTATTCGTAAGTTCATTTATTGCTTGCCATATGGACTTCGAATTTTGTTTGTTGGCTACAAGTTCACGATAAAAATTTACTTTTGCAGTCCGTTTGAGTTAACTGACTTTATAACGTTGCCTTTTAAATCCATCCGACTTCCCTTCTGATTCAAGCAGATCATCGCGTCAGAAACAAGCAGCTTGTATTTCATCAGTCATCCACTTTGGTTGTGCACTATGTTTAACTCTATGCGTTTTGAATGGCGCATGCTTGTCATAAACAGAATTAAAACGTGTGTAGCCAGAACTCTAGCGCTCTCTCTGGATCAGTGTAATTATAAACATTGATAAATGGGGAATTCATGAGGTCAGTGAGAAAGGTATCTTTGTGGAAGTGTCCAAAAGATCTGTAAGTGATGTGTTTGTGGCCAGTTTTAGGAATTTTGATTCCCCTTCTTTTTTCCTTGTAATGCATACTGGAAAGTGGTCACTGCATCCATTCAAAGGCACACATTTCTCAATGACGTTTTGTGGTTCAGAAAGATAGATGTGGTTGATTAATGTTTTGCTAGTGAATGTCATTCTGGTGGGCATGTCAATAATTTGGGTAAGTTGTGCGAGGTAGTCCTATCTGACTATGATGCTTGGCACTTCAATAGATCGATGTTGAAAACACCTGAATGTATTAATTCTGTAGCATCAAGCGATGCATCCATCATGGCCGTAAACTTGTCCATCCAATCAGCATTTTCTGTTGGGTTTCGATACACAATCCGATTTTGATGGGTTTCGTTTTCTTCAACTTGATTACTAACCAAACTGCTTCAATCCCCAAACTTTCAAGGTCATATGAACGTTAGGCATTTAATGTTTCATGAACGTAAAGTAATATGCCCGTAGATTTGGATTCGGTTGGATCTCTGCATACAATATTGTAACCGGAGGTATCAGGAACAATATCTGAAAGTCTTGATTCAGTGAAGCCAAATATATGAAAGGATTTGTCTTGATTAAACAATAAAGTGGGTACCTCCTGTAACTTGTTTTGGATATGGTTTATATTAAAATGTCCAAGCCATAGTCCGTCTTCCTGTGGCCACGCTGAAAATGATTGCACCAGCTGTGCAACTAAAACCAATATAACGAGGATACTTTTGAATACAAACACAAATGTATCCCTTAGTACACACACACAAAACAACAACAATCTTCAATGCAAAAGGATAATGAATATGAGAAACAAGCAAAAGTTAGAATTACAAACAAGTGTGAAACAATACACACTCACACCAACACCCAACAATGTTAAATGCTAAAGGATAATGAATATGAAAAAAGACAGAAGTTAAATTCACAGAGTTACCTAACACGCATGTGGCAGTTTCACTGAAGCTTTGTCCAAACCACAGGGGAGAGAGAGAGAGAGAGGAGAGAGAGAGAGAGAGAGAGAGAGAGAGAGTTTTATGTTGTCCGCAAAGGAGCTACAGCTGTCAGGCAAGTGAGGCAAAATAAACATTTAAGCGCATCAAATTCTTGGCGTGTTTG
>JADBJO010000218.1:215000-220000 GCA_016801955.1 Conus betulinus | reverse complement strand
TTTTGGGTTCGTGATGACACTTGTGTGAACTCGTGCGCATCTTTGCAGCAGAATTTCCAAAGCAGCCGTAAAGGAAGTTTGCTGCCTTAACAAGAAACAGAAGATGAAGATGATGGTGTAGATTTGATCAGGATCAGTGAGACGAACATATTACTATGGATCTTTCCTGGCAGTCAGTGAGGATTAGGTTGATGAGGATGATGCTATGGAGTTGAATTCTAGTCTGAGACTACATGACAAAGGGTGTGCTGGTGCTTTCTTCCATAATCTATCCTGAATAGCGAAGTTTGTCGGTACAAAAGTGCGGAGCACGTCTATCATTGGTGCATCAGTATATTTGCTGATGTCGTTTTATTTTTTTCTTTTTCTTTGGGGGATTTATATGGCTCACCGTCGTTTTTTTTCTGTTCAGTTGTGTGTTCATCGGGGTATCCCAGAAGTGGACAGGTAGGTGATTGCTTCATCTTCTTTTTTTTAATTGTTGTTTTCATTGCTGATTCAGTTAGCCTCCATACGAGTTTCAATTTCTTTGCGGCAAGGAAAAAGTGTTTACTGTAGTCTCTCCCCCCCCCCCAGACCCCCCCCCCGACACCCCCCCCCCCCCCCCCCCCCCCCCCCCCGAGTTACCGGCTGTGCTGGTTGATGGTTCGACACACATGTTCATACGTGAGATGATGCTTAGTATATTGCTGTTACACCTTATTTTTTTCATAGCTTGGATTCTTCGTTCTAGTTCTGCTGCAGGAGTTCTCTGTAGATAGATATGTCTTTTAATGTACGGAGTCCGGCATGACTCCGATTACTAATGAAGAGATCCCGTTTTTGAACCGAAATTTTAAATTGTTCCACGACACCGTCTTTCATTGCAGAGTGTTTACAGCTTTTGGTACCTGTATCCGGAGAAATATATTCAGCATTTTCATCCCGAATTCCCCACTAGTTTTAATGTTGTCAGTCAAATCTGTTAATTGAAAGAGCTTGTAAAGACCCCGTCAGTCCTACACCAATCTGAGGATAGTGTATTCTGAGAAAGGTGTTCCTTTCAGCATCATAGAGTTGTATATGTTTTGGAGTCCAGCAAAAATAGCTGTCTTTTAAGTTTTCAATTCGATCATTTTCAATACTCCTTTGCTATAATCTTGTGTGAACACTTTCCATTTCACTTTTTCAAAAGCCTTTTAATTTCTAGTTTTCTTTTTTTCCAAATCTACCTAAATATGGCGTTCGATGCTTTTCAAAATATACACCGGAATGCCTGTTGACTCCATTGCACATTTAAACTGTGATATCATGAGTGTACTTGTCACTATCACTTTCCCCCCATAAATTCTTAAGTTTCTTCAGGGTAGTTAGCGTTTAATATATATATTTTATCTCTCTCTTTTTTTTTCCCAAACTTTCCCGAGCCAGCTTTCTTGTACATGGCAGGCTGTGTGTCGTGTTGAAAATGTTTCTTTAATATTTCTATGTGACTGACCCGTAAGATGTTATGAAAGATTGAGGAAGTCGTTCTGTTCTGATTCTGACTGAAATCATTTGAAGCGCCAATACCAGCCCTGTGAGCTGAGTGGTATAGACATAACTGTCTGAGGGAAGGAATGAGAAGTCTTTTTGTTCTGAATCAGAGATCACTTGAAGTGCCAGGACCATGCCGAGTGCTGAGCGGTGTAGATTTGGTTGTCAGAGCGGACGTGTAGCTATGGCGCTTGTAGCTTATTCGTGTTTACAATCACAATTTGTTTTTTTGTTGAAACAATGTTATTGAAACTGTTTACAATTCCACCTTTTTAAAATGTTAATACCAGTTCAGTTTTTGTTGAAACCGTTTTATTGAGACTTTTACAATTCTATCTTTTTTGTTTAATAGCAGTTCAGCTACTTCCATTTATGTTCTGTCGATGCGAATGGCTTGCCATAGACTGTGTGCTGGCCTGGTTAGGGGTAAAACAACAATCTTCCCTTCACCTGCAGCTGATCTGCCAAAGCCTCCATAGGAATGTGCGCTTCCTGAATTGCAGTTACAGTCATTTACCTGTCCTTCAATTTCAACGTACAGCAAATGAAAAAAAAAAAAAAAAAAAACAAAACAAAAAAAACGTTAATTCGCTTGTGTTCATCGTAAGAATCCGCAATTTATCCAGTGTTAAAGTTTAAAGTGATCATTTCGAACAAAAAACAAACAAACAAAAAAAAAGAAAAAAAAAAAAAAAAAAAAAAAAGATCAGCGCCTAGCCTGGACGCTGCAGGGTGTGTAGCTCTGTGTAGAGATGAGGAGAGAGATGCAATGACTTCCAGGTGTTCTCATCTCTCAGTGTCTAGACTCTCTGCACGCGTAGTGCATGTGGTGTGCTGTCGTCAGGGCGGCTGTGCGGCCTACTAGAAGCCCATCGGCTTCGGGGTCAGGTTGTTTGTTGCTCTCGCCCCCCTTCCTTTTTTTTTTTATTTCTGCGTATGCCGCGAACAAGGTAAAAAAAAGTGTTTCCAGCCTCCCACTCTTCTTCCCCCTATCCCCCCCCCCCCCCCCCCCCCCCCCCCCCCCCCCCCTTTTTTTTTTTTTTTTTTCGATTTGGAGAGGGAAGCGAGCCCGAAGAGGGGAAAAGAAAGAAAAGTTCGTCCATTTCTTGCAGAAGGATTCTCTCCCTTTTTATTCTATCGGCTGTTGCTAGCGCGGTGAATCGTTACATGGTTTGCACACTCCCCTGCCCTGGGAATCACGACATGTGTCGTCTGTTGCCATGTGACATGGCCTGTTCCCTGTAATACGGCAACAGACGACAGTACAAAGGTCAAGGCCAAAGTCTTAGCTTCTTGGTCCCATTTGTTCGGCAGATTAAGTAGGTTACTGGATTTGGCTGTCGTCCAACTAATGAAAAGACATTACTATCTTAAGTGTATGGGGATGAAATTAAGATAAAAGATTATCATCCCGCCCTCCCCCCCCCCCCCCCCCCCCCCCTTCTCTTTTTTAGCCTTATTCATAACGGAGACATTCATCTGGTTGTTTCACAGAAGTGGATATTGAACAGGAAAGAAACTGAGTCAATTAGAAACTAGATTGTTCATTCTTCGTCTTTTTCTTCTTCTTCTTCTTCCTCCTCCTCTTCTTCTTCCACTTCTGCCATATGCCATATGCTATACTATTTACAAATATTAGTAGGTCTACGTATGTCAGGCAACACGATAAGCCGAGCTGTCTTTTCATATACATCGAAATAGTGCTTCCTGTCAAAATTTGTTGCATGTGAGCTCATGCTGTTCCTTGCGATACAGCGAGACCTGGTTTGTTCCATTGGTGTGCTCACTGTTTTGTGGGCTATTCTGCTGTGTTGCAAGCTCTGATTCTCGTTCCTGGATCTCATACATATTACAACCACAGCAGCGACTTGTTAGCGCCTTTAAATGCGAAACCAACCACCATTACAAACCTGGGGGTGTGGGCCCGAATGTTCATATATCTCTGTCCTTGCATGTAGTCTAACCATTGGGCATGGGCGACTTGGGGACGTTCATGTATTCAAACTGTAGCCCGACTTTCTGCCGTGTCAGTCTGCAATGTCCTTCTCCGTCTCTCTCATTTAACGTGACCCCATTCACGGAGCAGGTCGGGAGGATGTCTTATTTTGTGTCGCATCTGACACCCCCCCCCCCCCCCTTTTTTTTTTTTTTTTAAGAGGTGAAAGGTTCCACGTAAACTCAGCCTTCGCTTCGCACTTCAATGGCAGCGTTAGTGTGGGTTATTACTATCATCATTGTTATTAGTGTTGTTGTTATCATCGTTATTATCACCATTATTATTATTATTATCACTATCATTATCATCGTCATAATTATCGTTATCATAATTTTTGTTATTATTATAATTCTTCTTCTTTTTACTATCATTATTATTATTATTTGTGCACACAGCCCAGGAGTTGGCTGTGTACCCTATTGCATGTTGTATCAGTGTTAGCAGAGGCTCACCGCGTTGCCATTCTACATCCCCCTACTGTCGCATGAAGGCAGGCGCTCCTGTATGGGCGGAGAAAAGAGAAGACAACTCTCCTCACACTGACAGCACAATTTAATTCATGAAGTTTTTTTATATGATTCTTTATAGTTAGGGTCAGGGTTAGGATCAGGGTTAAGTTCGGTTTGGGAACGAGTTCGGGTCAGGATATGATTAGGATCATGAGTTTCAGAGTTGGAAGGTCTGAGTTTCTATGTCTAATACATAAATACGCTGTCCTATCAGAACATGTTTTCTCCATTTAAGAGAACGAAGAAGAAGAAGAAGAAGAAGAAGAAGAGAAGAAGAAGAAGAAGAAGAAGAAGAAGAAGAAGAAGAAAGAAGAAGAAGAAGAAGAAGAAGAAGAAGAAGAGGAGGAGGAGGAGGAGGAGGAGGAGAAGAAAAAGAAGAAGAAGAAAAGAAGAAGAAGAAGAAGAAGGAGGAGGATAGAACAATACAGGCAGAACCGTTGTCGATCTACTCTATCGTTGATGGTGGAGTTTAGACAAAGCCACTGTCACAATCCGATCACAATAAAACAAAGTCTCTAACTTGCATTTGTCGTCTGCTGTCCTTTCTGTCTACCATATCTTTTATCTATCCTTTTCCACAACCTCTTCCCACAAATTTTCTGCACTCAACGAAGTCGGAGTAAACTGACTACACTCTGGAGTATACTGTGAGTATCCCAACAGGGTAAAACGAGTTCACACGCTACCAGATAGATACTGGGACGCTGAAGAAGAAGAAGACCTCGCGGGGAACCGGAACCAGATCTCAGGCGTTCCCCCCTCCCCCTTCCTGTCGTATGGCAGATCATAATAATATCTATCACTCTGTCTAGATCTGCAGTTTGTATTCCGTTCTGTCCAGTTCTGACGTAAAAACAGTTTTGATGCCAAATCATAATGCCCAGTGGAAATGTTAGAGGAAGATTTCCAAGTGGACAAATCAAAGGCCCCCATCTCACCTTACATATTAGTCACATTTCTATTCTAAACGAAGCGACAGT
>JADBJO010000218.1:205000-210000 GCA_016801955.1 Conus betulinus | reverse complement strand
AGTCATGATTGTTTTTTTTTCCCCCCCCCGTAAATTGTAGTTCCTGTTTCCATGAGTCATATCTACTGATTTCATAAATCACGTCGATTTTTTTCTTTATTCACCAGTACTCTCTTCGTGGAATGAAGGGCGCTTGTGAATGGTTTGACCAAATCTGTCTCATGAATGTATGAAGGCGTGTAGGTTGTTTGTGTATTCTATCAATTCTTCCTATCACTCAGTCACACCACCCTACGACATAACAGCATGAATAAGAAATTAGCGGGGTGTGTACATTTAATGAACATTGAAAAGATGGAGGTGACACTTCAGCACATGAACAACATCAACATATAAACTAATTTGTTTCTGTCCAGATGTGTTCACGCTCACGCTCCCTGTGAGGCTGGAAAAGAATTCATGATACTATTCATGACACAAAATAATCACAACAAAGGAATTTCTAACATGTTAAAATGATAGCTGTTTGCCTAAATGTTTTCATGAGTAATGATGATTGTTTCAATGAGGTATAATTACCGTTTTTATGAGTCTTAATTGCCGTGTTATCAGTCATAATTACCGTTTTCATGGGTAATAGCTACTAGTTTATTACTAGAGTTATATTACCTTTTTTTCTAATTTCATGAGTCATACTTCTATTTTCATAAGTCATGAATTACGTTTTTTTTCCTTTATGACTTTCATTTCGACATAAGAACACGTCGAAAGACAAAGCAGCAAAAATCATTGGTTGATGATGACAAGAAAATAATCAACCAATAAAATCCAGAAGAATGTAAACATTTGCACGTGGCACTAGAGCAAGGGAAAACGCAAGCAAGCAACACAGCCCTCCCACCTCCCAGACATCTACTATCATTGGCAACTGATAAACTCACAGACATCAGAACAACCAAAACACCGCACACAGGTAAGTTTTTTTTGGTCGAAGCGTCCGTGGGTGAAAGATAAGAGGCATAAATTTAAAGGGTAAAAAGGAAGGCAGAAAAAAATGTGGAGTAAAGAAAAAGAAAAAAAAAAGTATTCAGTTCCATAAAGAAGGCGCATGATGCATCAATAGTAGTAGTAGTAGTAGTAGTAGTAGTAGTAGTAGTAGTAGTAGTAGTAGTAGTAGTAGCAGCAGTAGTAGTAGTAGTAGTAGTAGTAGTAGTAGTAATGATGATAACAACAACAATAATAATGACAATAATAATGATGATGACAATGACGATGATGATGATAATAACAATAATGATAATAATAGTATGATGATGATGATGATGATGATGATGATGGTGATTATTGTTGTTGTTGTTGTTATTATTATTGTTATTATTGTTGTGTGTTGTTATCATCATCATCATCATCATCATCATCATCATCATCATCATCATCATCATCATCATTACTGTGGTGGTGGTGTGGTGGTGGTGGTGATGATGATGATGATGATGATGATGATGATGAAGTTCTCTGTGCACTACATGCAAACAGGACAGAAAAAAAGAAGAAGAAGAAGAAGAAGAAGGAGAAGGAGAAGGAAGAAGAAGAAAGAAGAACAGAAGAGAAGAAGAGGAAGAAGAAAGAAGAGGAAGAAGAAGAAGAAGAGAGAAGAAGAAGAAGAAGAAGAAGAAACAACGAAGAGAGTAATTATGACTGTGTGTGAGTCAACGAGTCTTAACACGAAGAAAACAGTTGATATCAGCCTTTTGAAACCGACATCCTTCCATAGTCTCACCGGTGGATTTCAGGTGTCTTTGTTAACATGGAGAACGAACAAAACAAAACAACGACAACAACAACAACAACAACAAACACACTCACACACACACACACACACACACACACACACACACACACACACACACACCACACACCACCGGAGAGAGGAGAGAGAGAGAGAGAGAGAGAGAGAGAGAGAGAGAGAGGAGAGAGAGAGAGAGAGAGAGAGAGAGAGAGAGAGAGAGAGAGAGAGAGAGAATCTCTGTTTGAGGAAGAAGAAGGTTTCCTTAAGATTAGCTTTTACTTCAACTTACATTTTTTTTTATCATTCTAAAAAGCATTATCATTTGCAATAAGAATGAGTTTGTTGCTTACATTGCATTGATCTGAGCATCATTCTTACGATATGAAGCTCCCACCCCCACCCCACCCCCTTCCCGCCTATGTTTGAAAGCGTTAGGTCCAGATCAGTTTCTGAAAAGTACAGATCTCTTCCAACTAACTGGCTGTTATAAACGTCTCAACAAACTTTCCTAATCACTCTCAGCGACTGAAAGTTTTATGTCTCGCCTGCAATAGGTAGCTGATGGGAGCTTATTATGCTTGAAAACAACGACCTTATGGTAACTTTAAGCAGATAATTGATAATATCCTTTATTTTTAAAAAAGGAATTTTACTGTATTTAAAACCGATTCTCTCCTTAAAAAAAGAAGACCACCATGAAATTAGCAGGATTGAAAACAGTTCTTTAACATTTATAAGATGTTTATAGTATAAAATAAGTTGACCAATACAGGGATACAGCATGTTTGCCATATACTGTTAACAAATACAAGTTTCTTGCTCCAAGAGAAATCATGCTCTTAACGCTCGTCTTTATGATAGCTGTCTCCCTCCCTCCCTCTGTCTCTCTGGTTGTCTGTCTGTCTGCGTCTGTCTGTCTCTGTTTGTCTCTGTTTCTGTCTTTGTCTCTGTCTGTCTGTCTCTCTGTCTCTGTCTCACTCACTCACTCACTCTCCCTCCCCCCCTCTTCGATCTTCATCATCATCATCATCATCATCATCATCATCATCATCATCATCATCATCATCATCGTCATCATCGTCATCATTATCATCATCACCATAATTGAACATCCTTGTAGCAGTCCACAGAGCAGAGTGCCCTCACCAGTTTGGAATGAAGTCCTATTTGTAGCATCAGAAGAATTGAAGGGGGATGGGGGGGGGGGGGGGGGGGGGGGGGGGGGGGGGGGGGGACTTGATAGATAGCATGTCCAACACTCCACACAGGCCACACACCTGTATGTAAACTAGCGAAGCGAACGCGTAAGACGGTGAAACTTCAGACAAGAATCCTTACCAGTCAGATGATTGTAGAGTTTATACTTTAGACAAGAATCCTTACCAGTCAGATGTTGTTAGAGTTTATACTTTAGACAAGAATCCTTACCAGTCAGATGATGTTAGAGTTTATACTTTAGACAAGAATCCTTACCAGTCAGATGATGTTAGAGTTTATGCCTTAGACAAGAATCCTTACCAGTCAGATGATGTTAGAGTTTATACTTTAGACAAGAATCCTTACCAGTCAGATGATGTTAGAGTTTATACTTTAGACAAGAATCCTTACCAGTCAGATGATGTTAGAGTTTATACCTTAGACAAGAATCCTTACCAGTCAGATGAGTTAGAGTTTATACCTTAGACAAGAATCCTTACCAGTCAGATGATGTTAGAGTTTATACCTTAGACACCTTAGACAAGAATCCTTACCAGTCAGATGATGTTAGAGTTTATACCTTAGACAAGAATCCTTAACAGTCAGATGATGTTAGAGCTAACACTTTAGACAAGAATCCTTACCAGTCAAATGATGTTGGAGTGTACGGTGGACCGGAAAAGGAGAGAGATGTTATGCAATTGCAGAGTTTCTCATTTCTGATCACTGTCCCTTAAAGAGCCGGAGCCGGAATAGCTCAGTTGGTAGAGCGCCTGACTCGCATCTTGGTGATCCTGGGGTTGCGGGTTCGAACCTCCGCCGGGGCGTTTTTCGGTACAGGGCGATTTTTCCCTCGGAGTTAACATTGGTTCTGACTCCATTTCCCATACAGTCCTTCGAATGAGACTATAAACCGAGGTTCCGTGTGTGAACGCACGCATAACATCTTGCACACACACGTAAAATCCCATCACCAACATTCGGAAGAGTAGGCCAGTTTGGCCGTTGGTATGGATGACACGTTACACATAGCATGCACCCTGAGTGAGAAATGGAAAGAATGAAGGAAGTAAGGAAAATGAGTGATCGAAATTGAACGATACTGACTGGATGACACGGGAAACGACTGAATGAAGCGCCAGCTGGCAGCTCTTCAGTCAGCACTACCCAGGTAGGCAGCCCGTTGTGTAAACGAGTGTTGACTGTAAAGCGCTTAGAGCTTGGCGTCTAGCCGAGAATAGGCGCTATATAAGTATTCATTATCATCATCATCAAAGACATTGTTTATTTCGTTTGCATCGAAGATTCAAGCAGATTATAAACGGGAAGAAGCTGCGTTAGAGAAACCGGTTTCAACGCTTTCTTCTTTTTCTTCATGTCTGCTTCTTTTATTTTGTACATCTCAGTACATCTGATAGGCTAAATCATTAGATGAATACTGGAAACTTACTCACATTGATAGGGATGGAAGCAGGAAAGGGATGGCCCTTTAAAGGAATCAGTATGGGAATCTAACAGGACGGATGACGCTTCAGTAACAATACAGGTAATGTCCCATCTGTGGAACCAGCAAATGAATGATCCTTCGATGGGACCAAAGAGGGGATTGCTCTTTAGTGGAACCAGTGAGCAGATAACCCCTGAAGCTGTCCTTTCAGTGGAATCGATATGAGGATAACTAGTCAACAGGAGCAACAAGAGAGAGTGGCCCACCATTTGAACCCAACATGACAGAGGTCCACCATTTGAACCAACATGACAGAGGTCCACCATTTGAACCAGCATGACAGAGGTCCACCATTTGAACCAACATGACAGAGGTCCACCATTTGAACCAACATGACAGAGGTCCACCATTTGAACCAACACAAGACAGAGGTCCACCATTTGAACCAACATGACAGAGGTCCACCATTTGAACCAACAAGACAGAAGTCCACCATTTGAACCAACGAGTTGAAACTTCAATGGGACCAACATTGGATTAAGCTCTTAAATGTGGTCTTGGAGGGGATGACTCTGTAAAGGAGCCAACGAGAGGATGACCCTTCAATGGAATCAACGACAAAATGGC